>CABFOW010008998.1:0-15671 GCA_902141385.1 Timema californicum | reverse complement strand
CAACTGGATTTTTGGTGACGGGGAGATCAAGTTTCGAATCCCGGTTTGGCGTACTGCATTATTTCCCTAAATGGTTTCCCACTGTTTGTGGACAAAAACGAATTCACATTTTTTCTACAAATCTGCCTTCCTCATCCCGAATCATCCCTATTCGATTATTTCATTTAACATATTCGTAAAATATGAACGAGTACGGAGGTTTGATGATATTTATTATATTATATATAGCTATATGACAGAGGAATAGTAGATCGCTTATCGTGCTTGCACATTACTCTGTAAATAACATATTTTAGCCGAGAAAACCTCACTACTTTTTCCTTATCTCTTTTACCTCTCTCTTTCTCGCTCTGTGTGTGTCCATATAGTACATCAGAGTGTTGCCTTAGAGTAAACTATGTTGTAATATGATGCAAATCAATTTTAGATCTATAATGTAAGAGAAAATAATAAAATATAAGTAAATCCCAACATCAGAATATTTCTATAGTAGTATGCATTCTATTCTATGTCAGCTTATAATTATATTCTTTTACTATAAAGCTTTTTGGACTTAAAAATGTCTAGAAAATTACCATATGTCCGTACTTCAGAAAATAAATTAGGTAACCTCATTAAAATAAAGTTAGGCCTACCTGCCAAAATAATTTCTCAAACTACACTATGACAGATGTGTTTTTAGTGCTAAGTTAGGTCTGTAGTGCTTTGGAATCTTTCTCCAAAATGCAACATGTCTTTATGAGAAGCAATGCTTCTAATTAGTGCATTCTTTATTCTCATAGAGCATCTTATTTAAAATCCTCTATGTAGAAGCTACAAAACAATGGTTAGCAAACTTTATTTTCTTCTTAAGTCTCTGGTAGGTTTTGTTATTCTCTTACAGTGTCTAATTTGCTTTTTAAATTTAATAATCGGGTTGGCTACTGATGGAAACTATCTTAAACACAATTATCTAGATTAGTTTTAATATTATGCATCAGTACTTACTTGGGTAAACGATGAAACTCAACCCATGTGTATAAAAACAATATCTATGCCGAATATTGAAGCGTAACCTTTTTAGAATGGAACACACAATTTTAAGGAATGTTGCTTATCCCCCTTCAAATTGCTAACAAAACTTGCTCAGCAATGCACAGAGAGGCCAGTTGGTAAATACAGTTTTCACAGTCCACGCCCAGTCTTCCTTCATCAGCTATCTTGACCCATTCCTAGATAATTAAGGCTATTGACACCTATTGTTATATAATACAGGCTATTGACACCTATTGTTATATCATACATGTTCTTGACACCTATTGTTATATGATACTGGCTCTTAACACTTATTGTTATATCATACAAGCCTTGACACCTATTGTTATATCATACAGGCCTTGACACCTATTGTTGTATCATCCAGGCCTTAACACTTATTGTTATATCATACAGGCCTTGACACCTATTGTCCGATTATGCATGCTCTTGACACCTATTGTTATATCATACAGCCTCTTTACGCCTATTGTTATATGGTACTGGCTCTTAACACTTATTGTTATATCATACATGCCTTGACACCTATTGTTATATCATACATGCCTTGACACCTATTGTTATATCATCCAGGCCTTGACACCTATTGTTGTATCATCCAGGCCTTAACACTTATTGTTATATCATACAGGCCTTAACACTTATTGTTATATCATACAGGCCTTGACACCTATTGTTATATCATACATGCCTTGACACCTATTGTTATATCATACAGGCCTTGACACCTATTGTTATATCATACATGCCTTGACACCTATTGTTATATCATACAGCCCTTGACACCTATTGTTGTATCATACAGGCCTTAACACTTATTGTTATATCATCCAGGCCTTGACACTTATTGTTATATCATCCAGGCCTTAACACTTATTGTTGTATCATCCAGGCCTTAACACTTATTGTTATATCATCCAGGCCTTGACACCTATTGTTGTATCATACAGGCTCTTGACACTTATCGTTCAACTATCCAGACTCTTAAAACCTCTTCTACGATCCTCAAGGATTTTTAAACTCGGGATCCTACTTAATCTGCTTCGCCTCTCTGCATCTCGTCAAAACATGCTTATTCCATCCACGTGTCGACAAGGAAAAAAAACACGAAAATCGAAGTATATTATTAAAGTAGAATTCGCGTTACAGTTAGTATATTAGTGCCTTAGTCTAATTTAATATTAAGAAGTAGAACTAAGTAGGAATAACTGCACTAATCTTTTTTGGCATAATGAATACGGAACAGAAAAAGTTGTTTTCACGATTCGTATCTCTGTGTGTGTGTGTGTGTTTGTATCTCAGCTTAAAGCCAAATCATTTTACTGATTCGGCTAAAACTTTTGGTATCGAGAGTTTCCATACAGTTCCTAAGAGGATTTATTGGAATTAAATATCCAAACCTAATATTAGGGGTAGTTTGTTGGAGGGCTAACTGAGAAAAATCCATTTTCTCAAAATCTGCTTTAACGATTTTGTTTGAAATTCGTATACACAGCAAACAAAATTACGATTTTTAATTTCCATGGAAATAACTTTGATGGTACCTTACATTAGAGGAAGTTTCATGTTTTGATTATATTTTTATATATATATATATATAATAACTTTTTGATAAACAAACCAACTTATCATTGCAAAAATGAGGTACTATTAAAATAAAATACTGTCACCACTTCTCCAACTCGTGGACCTAATTGTCTGGATGGCTTAGTGGGATGAGTTAGGATGTGTATAAATGTGATGTAAGTTTTTAGAGCAAGTTGAAAGAGTTTGTAAAAAAGGTCCTCGTTCTGTCAGTGTCCCTACTCATCAGTTCTATTCTCTCACCTATCTTCGTTGTTATGACTTTGACTAATGTAGAACACACGGCTGCTCGACTTTGCGTGGTTGTTATATAACTCGACTTACAAGATGCTTTGGGGTGATCCTTCCTCCGTAATGAACAAGAACTCAAGCTGTAGGATGTTCTCCTCACAAGTTACTGTAACTCGGCAGCTGAGTATGTAAATCACTTTTAAGTAAGCCCCTTAACACTACTAATGTCCTTCAATGCCGCCATCCCCTTCCTTCTCGAAAAGGAATAAGCTCATTGTTATAAACCACACATAGAAGGTGTTTTCCCCTGAGTTAATATGTTTGTTATTACACAGTGTTGTGCTAGTTTCCAAAATAATCTCCGTTTTAAAAACATGACTTGATGCACAGCATGCCCGTTCACAGCTGCTGATAAAATGAATTGACAGTAATGATTGCTTAGGCTTATGTAATCATTGAATGCTTTTGATTACTAAAGTCTGCAAGCCATGACAATACTTTAACTTGAAATATATAAATACATGTATATGTTTCAAATTAAAGTATATATACATATATATAAATTATGTATATAAAAATTAAGGTAATGTCATATAAATGTAAATATACACATATATTTGAAATAGAAAATGTATTGTTATACTTATTGGGAATATTCCTCTTTTAAAATTGTTTCTGTAACATTGTATAATATTTCATTTATGTTTTTGATAGAATGTGATGCTATTTTATCCACACCATTATTTTTGTGCAACAACGTATAGTTTTATTTTAATATTACGTTTTATTCCCTATTAAGGCTGTACGCATATATAACTACTCTAATGGTGTTGGAATTAAGACGGAAGCATTTTAGAGGTAGTTTACTTGCATTTATGTGGGAGGAAATTGTTTAACCATTTGTGAAAATTTACCTTTGTAAACCCGACTGGGATTCGAAGCCTAATCTTCCCGCCATCAGCAGGTCAGTCCAACACAAGTGCGATGCCTTAGACCATTCAGCCACTGAAGTGAGTAACATTATTTATTATTTTGCTTAACATATTTACGAGTTTTAAGAAAATGTCTCCATTTTAAGTAAAAGGAGCTAGAAGGTCTATGAAATTCATTGTGTCATTTATTTTCTTGGAGATCAAGTTAGTCAGAAAAAAATTTAATACTTTTACTAATAAAACATTAGTTTCATAGATAAAAGCCGGGACGCCATCTCGAAATCGATAGCAAAATATAAAATTCTTTAAACACGTTGTTCAGCCTAGGTTGAAAAACTATTCTTGCAAAAATTTATTAACACATTTGACATTTATATTGCACCAAAGATTCGGACAGACAGATGGAGGAAATGGCAAATGCTCGAGTTAAATCATAGCTTAGGTTCGCTTTGTCAATAAATAATTATTTACTTAAGACTTTTTAATCTAACGGCTTTTGTCAAGGTTGACACTATTGATTAAAAAAAATTGACAGCTGAAAAACACAAACTACATCGTGAATACATGAAACTGGATTTAATTTGTACCGTTGGAAGGTTCCTTTTTGTGACCATCCGGCTATATTTTATGTGTACATCCTAATTATTTGGTGCAAACTTGTTGTTACACCCAAGAGTCTTGAGCGATTCCAAACCAAATCTGACCACAAAACCAACCAACATCCCTTTCTCCCTCCGGAATTATGTTGGTTGGTTGTATATTTAGCTGTTTACTAAATTACATAGGGTTGAAGAGGATTGGGAGAGGGGGAGAGCGGGGGAAATGAGGACATCAAACTATTCCTCAGGGTCTCGTAAAGCTATTACTTCAGCGACATCGAGCGGTCGCTGACTGACGTCATAGGCAATACCACCGTGGAGTGGTGACGTTTCCACTCCTTTCCAATGATTTATCGTACCACGTCTTACTACCCGTCCAGAATATTCACATGTTAATAACACGAATGGGGATAAAGAAGGCCACATTTGAAGTAAATGTACCTGCATTTGCGTTAAGAAAGAGTTTGAAACAATTTAGGGAAAAAATATTTTCAATAACCCATGTGTGGGATTAGAGCCCCAATCTTCCGTTACCAGTGGTCCAGACTAGATGAGCTTGACGTTTAGTCCACGTGTCCATCGATCTAGGTAATTCACTGTGCTATTTACTTGTTATACATATAGGTGTATTAATTATGCTTGCACCAATGTTTACTGACATCGAGCGGTCGCTGACTGACGTCATAGGCAATACCACCGTGGAGTGGTGACGTTTCCACTCCTTTCCAATGATTTATCTTACCACGTCTTACTACCCATCCAGAATATTCACATGTTAATAACACAAATGGGGATAAAGAAGGCCACATTTGAAGTAAATGTACCTGCATTTGCGTTAAGAAAGAGCTTGAAACAATTTAGGGAAAAAATATTTTCTATAACCCATGTGTGGGATTAGAACCCCAATATCCCGTTACCAGCGATCCAGACTAGATGATCTTGACGTTTAGTCCGCGTGTCCACCGATCAAGGTAATTCACTGTGCTATTTACTTGTTATACATATAGGTGTATTAATTATGCTTGCACCAATGTTTACTGAAAAAAAAATTCTATTTTTTCTAGAAAGATTTTAATATGAAAATCGTACTGTAGATTTAAATCCCAAACGTGTGCAGTGCCCCGTGTTTTTTTAATGATTTATTGCATTTGTTTATTTAATGATTAATTTACATTTTACCGAATGTCTGATCATCCAGATCTACTCCTCAAATAAGGAGTCCCAGGTATTTCTCTGTGCTAGCTTGATACCTTAGCTCAGTCGATAGCGCGTCTGTTTACTGATTAAAGAGTCCCGGCTTCAATTCTTAGCATGGCCGGAAAATTTATCATTGGTAAAATGAAGGTTTCCTCTTTCACAGAGACGAACTGATGGCCGGTAGCTGGATGTTTTGCCTGTCCTAGATTTAAGTTATTTTATAAGCCGTATGCTGATATAATCAATCACTCGGGTCAGAAATTGCACGTTAAATAACGTAATATGTGTCGACATAGCTACTACATCTCATCATGGCGATAACAAATAATTGTATCACATGGCACTCGAACTGATGGCCGGTAGCTGGATGTTTTGTCTGTTCTAGATTTAAGTTAGTTTATAAGCCGTATGCTGATATAATCAATCACTCGGGTCAGAAATTGCACGTTAAATAACATAATATGTGTCGACATAGCTACTACATCTCCTCATGGCGATAACAAATACTTGTATCACATGGCACGCAACAGTTGCGATGAAAAAAGGGAAAGAAAAAAAGGTAGGTTTGTGTGTTAAATTTAATAACTAAAGAAAATTTAAGAAATAGGAGTGGTGTTAGGCAGTTTTCACACGTGATGGCACGGCGAGAATGCTGTGGAAGGTTCTCCGTGGTAGCCACGGCTTATCTCGACCAAGGGACGGCTACCGTGCCGTGAACGGCTCGCTGAAATGGTCGTCTGATGCATCTCTTCGCACAACACGGTGTTTTGCCTTCGTTTCGAAATAGACGTTTAGGCATTAATTGCACAAGTGAAATTGAGTCCAGTGCCTTTAGACAGAAGCTTAGAGAAGTGCAAATTTTGTACTGAATCATTATCAGCCTGGAGGAAGGTTTGTGCTTTAATCAACTCAAAATTCGAGACGTTGGACTGACGAGAAGAACTAGGAGTTTGGTACACACAACAACTTCTTCCTTCTGTTCATGTTAGCACACTGGACCATAACGAGGAAATGGAAATGGCAAATTGGAGGGAACTCAACAAGGTACGGGACGTCATTGGTACAGACGGCGATCACGGTCTTTATTCACGGTGCGCGCCGTCCACGGTGAAGTCGAAAAACCATCACGTGTGAAATCTACCTGAAGACTAGCTTTTGAATCCGTGTTGAGTTGATCCATCCTCCCCCCTCCTTGAGTAAATGTTTGCTTGATTTAATTGCTACTACTAAACGGACGACAAATGTCATGCCTTTAATCTTTGCGCAGGGGTGTACTGGAGCTGGAACGGAGCGACGCTCCTGCACTAGCTTTGAAGGTCAAGCTACGGTGCTCCGGCTGATTATCAGCGCTGCATATAGGATTACACCCCTGCCTTTGCAACTTTAACATAAGCTCCAGGTAAGGCTAAAATAAAATTGGTTTAGCGGTTCTGGTTATAAATGATGTGAAAGCTGAAGGAAACTCGCTTGAAGTATTTCACTTTCAAACCAATTAGGATATTCGTGTTCAGATTACAAACTGTCACAACACACCCAAGTGTATTAATATCATTCACAAGAATGCGTTTTCATGGAAATATTCAAAGCAGTTAAGCCTCATCATTTTCTTAAGGACATAAAAAAATAAGCAAATATCTTTATGGAAGTTAATGTATTGCTTTCTAAACATGGCTGCTTTTAGAATTCCTGATAACTTTGGAGGATTTATTTTTCTGTTTTCAACTCGTATTTATTATTTTTATTTGCCAAATTTTTTGGGGTTAAAATTGAGGTTTCCTATTTCACAGTGATGAATTAACGTCTTGGAGACTTTGCATCTGTATAGAATTTAGTTACTATGTAAGTCTAGTGCCGATATAATCAGTCGGTTCATAAAGTGCGTTTGAAGATCCCCAAATAAATATTCACCATAATAAAGAATATTCTATATTAACTTTGTACCAATTAAAATAACCGGCCCCGTGTTGCCGTGGCCAGTGTATCTGGCTACGTGTCCAGGGTCCCGGGTTCGATTACCGGATGATATCTTGGATAATTTGCCATACATTGGTCAACGGTCAACAGGGTTTGGTTAGTTAGGACTAAGTAAAGTTTTAAATATCCACCGATTTCACACCCTCATATTCACTATCATCATTATCATCATCTCATCCCATCGGGACGTGGAAAGAGCCTCCACGGAAAGGATGTACAATAAAACCAGTACATTCGGACATTCCCTGGACAGCGGTATATTAGTACTGGCTAATCTTTCCATTACTGGGCTACAGATGATGTAGCCCAAACACGTTATATTACTACTACTCATTAGAATTACATTTATGTTTTGTTTAAAGTGCCCGTATTATGACCGACTAACTGAAATATTAACAACATGATTACTCCAGACCATAAATCATGTGGTTTTCGGAATGCTAAACTTGCCAGCATCAGAAATTGGAATGGAGTTAAAATATATACATTTTTTTGTATTATAAAATATATTGCCTCAATTGCACTGTTCTCTAAAGGCAAATACATAAAACCAAACCACAATATGACGTCTGATTCGAACTGTATTACCTACCTAATTTAGGTGTTATTCGGGAGGGAGGCATACTCTTAGGCATTTGATGCCTCACCAACTCTTACTACCTAAATAGGCCGTAATCATTTTAACTTTCCAATAGGGTAAAAGGTGAAAAAGGTAGTGTTATTACAAATGTAGCTGCAATCGCTTCACGGAAGAGTGGTAAAACATTCATGACAACATTATCCTGAGTGAATCCATATTAATTTCGAAACCCGGGCTCCATCACTAGCAAACCAGACATCACGAACCTAATACCTAATTCATTGGACCATCATTATGGCCGCTACAATCAGAGCTATCATATTTGTGAGAGCAAAAGAAGAATATATGATGCAAAAATTGTTTATTTTCTTTGAAAGTACCAAAATACCGTTATTTCTTTTATATAAAGAATTTGAGAGAAAAAGTGAGTCGCGTTAAATTATAAATAAGTATAAATATCACTTAAAACAAACACTTATAGTACCACAACAATGTAGATAAATTAATTAGCGATAGCTAAATAATTAATACAAAGACTGTCCCATTCATTTAATAGCACCCTTGAACCCAAACAGTTACTGACATTACCAGTGCCCCTTTGTGGTCAGACTCTGTTCACTGCCAATGCATTCATCCCTACCATTTGGGAGGTTTTTATGGCCTACACATTTTAACAACAACTATTATACAATTCATACAAATCATTACTAACATTAAAGTATGAAAGCATAAAGTGTAACATTTAAATTTCCCCTTGGAGAGCTCGAAAGCTATAAAACCAGAATATAATGAAAACAAAAATAAATTGTGGTAATCGTTAAGTAATTAGTGGCTAAAGCTTGATGTTGGGAGCAGCCAGACGTTAAGCAAGTACTCGTTAGAGTGGAGCATTGGTAACTGAAAATAACAACTTCTGCCGATGCCATTTTACTATAAGCTGTTTCAATAGCCGAATGAGCTAAGGTAGAGGCTCTCAAACTATGGCCTATGGCGATGTGTCAGGTGGTCCACACATGGAACCGCAGGAAAATAAATCGTACAAAATAGTTATATTTGCTTTCTCAAATGGTCTATTCTAGTTTGATATTAAGTTTAAAAAAATAAGTGATCAGTAATCTAACAACAAATAATCTTTATTATGAAACAAGAATAATACCCCTTTAAAAATTAACGACTTTGCTCCTGGTCATTAAATATGTCAAACTGGCATTTGTTGGACAATTAATGAGAATGAAAGTAATTTTTAGTAACCCTAAAAAACTGGATAGCGCATTTCAAGTATAGACTTTATATTACATCCAATGTTTATTCCAATCAAAGTGTTAAACTGTTCCTAAATTAAAGGTTTCGTTATAAGCAACAATTTTTTTGTGTATACTGTTTTGTTTTTTGGGAGCCCATATGATAATTTTTGGTCATAAAGTATTCCTGCACACTTTTGGGTTAGGGGCTACCTACCTGCTAAATTTCAGTTTCCTAGATCTACTGGGCCTCGGGAGTATTCCGACTTTGTTTTTATGGATACCCTTATTGTGTTCCCTTTTAATTTTATGCTACCCAATATTCTTGTACCCTTTTATGTCAGGGGGATGATTGTCTGCAAAATTTCAGCTTCTTATGCTTTGAGCTTCAAGGTTTTTTTGAATTTGGTGTTTTAGAAATCCCCACCATTTTGGGGGCTCCCATTTGAATTTCATGCCTCAAAGTATTTCTTCACTCTTGTGAAATTGGGGATACCTGAATACAAAATTTCATCTTTCTAGCTCTTATGGGATTTGAAATATTTTGACTTTGTTATTTAAGAAAAACTTACAGTTTTGGAGTCCCAATATAAATATTTGGTCACCAAGTATGTTTTGCATCCTTTTGGGTTAGTTAATGGCTATCCTTTTGAAAATGTCAGCTTCCTAGGTCTACAGAGCTTCTATAATATTTATAATTTGTTTATCTGGAAATTATCCCACCTACCACCTATTTCGGGAATCATTTGGGTATTTTACATCACTAAATATGGCTGAACCCTTTTGGGTTAGGGGCTACCTGCCTGTAAAATATCAGCTTCCTATCTATTAAGGGAATTGCGACTTTTTAAAATTTGGTTTTAAAGAAACCTTCCAATTTTGGGGGCCTCAATAAGAATTTCTGTTCACCAAGTATTTTTACAACCTTTTTGGTTAGGGTCCACCCACATGCGAATTTTCAGATTCTTAGGTCATCTGAGCTTCAATAATTTTTTGACTTAATTTTGGAAGACTCCCTCCCCATTTCGGGGGCATCCGTGGAAATGTTTGGTCAATATGATTCCTGTAAACCTTTGGGTTTGGGGAGACTTGCCCGCAAATTTAAAATTCTTAGTTCATTTGGTCTGGAATTATTTTTGGATGGACAATTAAACTGCTAATTATAATTATAGTGGAGGTCAATACAATACTTCCCAGATATCCATTTTAAACAAAATCGTTATGTCAACTATTAAAAATTAACTTACAATAAACTTTAATGCCTGTTCAAGTTAGACTTATTTTTACTGATATATATATAAATTCTACTGGACTAGGGATATTTAAGCTTGAATTTTGGAGGAAATGTAACTGCGTTTGCGTGGAGGAAGAGTGTAAAATCATTTAAGAAAAACCTCCCTTAGTACACCCGATTGAGATTCGAGCTGAAATCTCCTTGTCATCGGCAGGAAAGTAAAATATGATAGTGATGCCCTAGGCCATGCAGCCACCAAAGTAGGTTAATAAACATATTATTTATTTGAGGGCCTCGATTAAAATACAAAATAACAACTTGAGGACAGGCCTAATGATTTTTTGGTTATGGTAAAACGTAAAGGTCGAGGTCAAAAACTTTTCACAATTACAATATATTTTTTCCCTACTAAACAGTAATAAAAGTTAGGAGACAATTATATTAACTTTCTCACATTGTGTATAATAGTTTTGATGAAAATGTTTTAAAATAAGGTTTTAATAAATTATTCATATGTAAGTTTATCTCATAAAAGCAAACACATCAAAATAAACAATATAACAAAAACTCTTGAACTATAAACTTAAAACCAAGTTGTTCAAGTATTTTAGCAAGTTTAAAATTTCCCAAAATAATTTATTTTGTAAAATACTCTAAAATTATTTGTAAATTATTTATCATGAAAAACTATTCCTCGATACATATTTTGAATTCAAATTGTAATATTTTCTATAATTTGTCCCAAGTAAACTAAAATTAAATTAATAAGTTTTAGAAAAATAATAGTTTATTATTCATTATCTTGAAAAATAGTCCCCCGATATTAATTATGAACAAAATCAATAAAGATAGTTTCAAAAATATTCAAATTTACAAAAGTTAATTTTCAGTAATTTATATTAAATATATTTTTTTAGAAAAACAAATATATCTAATTTTGTATTAATTAAAACAAAATCCTTCATTTGCAAACTACCCTTAAACAAATATTTCCTAAAAAAAACTATACAGTGCAATTTGACAAAATAATCACTCCCAAAGTACCCATTTGTAACAAATCGTAAACAAATCGTTTGAGCCAATTTTAAAATAATTCATGTTCTTGAAAAATTAATCAACACTAAACTACCCATAATATAGTTTTTAGCCTAAAAACTATTGATCAGTGTTATTTGTCACACAACAAAGATACTCAATTGAAACCAAATCTTTGGAGCAATTTTTTAATTATTTCAAGTTTTAGAAAAAGTCATCAGTAAACAACCCATAAATGAATTTTTACTTAAAGATTAATATAAAGTGTTATTTATAAGGCCAAGCACTCTCAAGATACCCATTTGGAACATGAATTTTTAAACAATTTTTTGAATTTTCAATTTTTTTAAAAAACATTCATCAGTAAATTACCAATAAATAAATATAGATCTGTGTTACCCGTACGAGTGGGTACGTAGAAAGATACAATGGGTACGTGGAAAGGTGCAATGGGTCCGTGGAAATATACCATGGGTTCATCTTGTCCCGTGTACTGGTGACGTGGACGTTATGGTTTAAATCCCGGCCGAGTGTGCTCAGAGTAATTCTCCTTATATTGAGCCATCCAAAGTTAATAACACACTAATGTTTAGGACTGAAGAAGAGGGAACTTAAAGGAAATGTACTCAAACTTCCATGAAGGCAGAGTGGGAGACCATTTAGAAAAGTCTGCACTTGTTACATAATAACACACTAATATGTAGGACTGAAGAAGAGGGAACTTAACGGAAATGTACTCAAACTTCCATGAAGGCAGAGTGAAAGACCATTTAGAAAAGGCTGCACTTGTTACACCTAGCGTGTATACGAACCCCGACCTCCTCATCAATGGTAAAATCAGCTTGACGAGACTCTTGTTTAGGCCACGTGCCCACTGATATGGTCTAGTAATATCTTCAGAGCTAACTAGGTAGTATTATAAAAAATAAACCTCTTTGTATTTAATTTATAGCTGTCCAATAATATTAATCTTTACTTTATAAAATAAAAACATCAACATCTCCAGGAGAATAATAAGAAAGAGCAGTGAAGGAGAGGTAAAAAAAACTTTCCCCAACTAGATTCTACCATTTACTTTAATTCCATTTCTCAAAACAAGGGTTGTCTTTTTTTATTTTTTTTATACGTGGGACATCCCCACGATATGAGGGATGACGTTTTGTCACACACTCCGCTTGTAGTGTGACATGAGTCCAACAGGGGTAGCACGCAGTCGACCGTGGAATGGGCGCCGCCACACGCTCCTCTACACTCGTACCGGCCTGCTGGGAAACTGGGTGGAGCTGGGGTGGAAAGGAGGAAGAGTTCCTAGAGAAGGATCAAGCTACGAGGAATAAATAATGATTGTAGGGGGGTCGTGGAAGGAAGAAGGAAGCGCTTGTAGAAAGGGAGTGAGGTAGGAGGTAGGAAGAGTAGCGATAGGGAGATTGGGGGAAGGAGGAACAGTAGGCTAGGAGATTGAGGTTTGGAGGAAGGAAAATTAGTAATGGGGGGATTGGTGTAGGAAAAAGGTAGATTTCCTATAAAAGGAGAGAGAGGAAGAAGGAAGAGTTTCTAAAGAGGGAGCGAAGTAAGAAGAAGGAAGAGTAGCTCTAAAGAGATCTGGAGAAAGAGTAAAATTAGGTTAGGGGATTGAATGGGAAATCAGGAAGAGTGGTTATTATTAGGATTGGGGGTAGAAGGATTAGTATACATAGGAAGATTGAAGTTGGAAGAATGAATAGTAACTATAGGAGGATCGGATGGTGAATTGGGGGAAGGAGAAAAAGTAGGCTGGTAGGACTGGGGTAGGAAGAATGGCTATAGAAGGATCGATGTGGGAGTGAGGGAAGAGTGGTTATAGAAGGAAGGAAGTGAGAAAAAGGAAGAGAGGCTATAGGAGGATCGATCTGGGAGTGAAGGAAGAGGGGTTATAGAAGGAAGGAAGTGTGAAGAAGGAAGAGAGGCTATAGGAGGATCAGGGTGGCAAGAAGGTAGTGTGGCTATAGGAGAATTGGGGTAGGAAGAAATAAAATTGTCTATAGGTGGAAGGAGGTAGAAAGAAGTAAGATTAGATATTGAAGTTATCGGTTTAGGAATGTAATTTAGAACATAAACCAAGAATATATTATATTTATGATTACGTTTATCTAACAAGCCAGGCTATTAATTAAAATGGTGGCAGAAGATAATAAAAGTATATTTTAGAGGAAATATATACACATTTTAGTGGAGTGAGCATGGGAAACCATTTGAGAGAAATCACCTTAAGTATACATAAGAATAATTTGAATATTGGTCAAATTTTTTGTTACTTTCAGCATTGACAATATCTTTTTAAAAAATATATCGGCAGTGATGCGATATTTTCAAAATTGATTGTTGCAGGTCTTATCACTTGGCGTATTAACATATGAAAATAGCTTAGTTAAATAATTTTTATATTGGTCATATAGACTAGAGATTATTTTCTTTTACACTATATGTATTTTCCTTTTTTTTTGCGTCTTACTATACGTATGGGCTTAATGCATTTAATTACAATAATTGACAAATAAATCATAATTTATAAGCCAGGGAAAATGTACCCTCATTTTTATTGCAGTAGAGTGTGAAACCTTTCCGGAAAATTAACTCTTAGTACATTTGGTTGTTATTTGAATCACTATCTCCCTTTCACAGGGAAACCAGACAATACGAGCCTGTCATTTATTAAGCATGCCCCTTGATGAGTTTTTTTCCCCATTGTTCTTCTGACAAAAACATTAGATATAGGGGAGTGCTTTTTCAATCGGGGTTAGAATAAATAAAGAGCCGAGGGTATTGAGTATTTAATAGACTAAATAACGTACAGTACATCAATACAAACATTGGTTTTATAGTTTTATTTCGTAATATTGTCTTAAAAAGTATTTTAAAAAAATAGCTTATTGCTTTAAGACTGTGTTAATCATCATTGAGTTAGTATTTATTTTTTATGCATTACAGCAAGTGTGTATTCACCTGATAAGGTAATGTAAAATCGCTATGTTGGGAAAAATAATCTTAGTGACACTCGTTTCGAAGATTCTATCATATTTTAAAATTAAAAAATATTTATTTTTCATTTAGATACCATTCACAGAATAACATGTTATATTCATTTTTAAAAGCATAATTAGATTATGTAATAAACAATAAGTCTCATAATATTTTTATTATTAAAATAGCATAATACATATTTAAAAATAAACAGCTTCATTTTTGGTAGTTTAAAACTGGTATTTGTTGGACAATGATTGAGACTGGGAATAGTTTTTTTGTGATCTTCAAAATTTGAGAGGCGCATTTCAACTAAACACTCTATAGTAGTTCAAATATTTACTCAAATTAAATTGTGAAACTGTTCATAAATTTAGTATTTATTTATAAAAAAAATTTTTTTTGCTATACTTTTTTGTTTTTTCAGGGACCCCATGTGACATTTTATCACCAAGTATGCCTGCATCTTTATGGCCTACTAAATTTCAGATTCCTAGGATTTCTGGCCTCTGGTATTTTTTGACTTTGTTAAAAAACAAAAAGATGGGGACCCCGGCCCCCTCCCCAATGTGCAATTTTTGGCCACCACGTATTCCTGCACGATTTTGGGTTAGGGGCTATTTGCCTGAAAAATTTCAGCTTCATAGATCTACTGGGCTTAGATAACTTTTTAGACTTTGATTTAATAGTAACACTTGATTTTTGGGGCTCCAATGAAAATCTTTGGTCACTAAATTTTTATATTCTTTTGTGTTAAGGGTTATATATATATAAATAATTTCAGATTTCTAGATCTTCTGGGCCTACATTTTTTTTTGTCTGGACAGAGGGGAGATATGCTAAAGGTATGGATTTAAATATGATATACATTGTATACAAATCTAAATGATATAGAATACATAAATAAAAAAACTATTTTTTTTATATAGAGTAAGTATTTTAAATTTCTTTAGTACGTTCAACAGCAATGTTACTAAAGCCTTGATCTTAAGGATAGGTATTATAAAAGTAGATTAAAGGAAGGGCACC
>CABFOW010008997.1:0-15675 GCA_902141385.1 Timema californicum | reverse complement strand
TTGTGTCATCAAAGATCTCTATTAAAGCACCATATACACTACCAAGATGGTATCTAAGTGGTTTTAAAGCATCAATCCGACCTTCACATTCCCCCATCTTGTTTCACTCAATGGCTTAGCAGCTATATCTACAGTAGCCCCATGACTTCTTCGGTGCTGACTGACAGATCACAGCTGACTTCTGACAGTCAACATTTAGGTATATACCTAGATTTTGACCGCCAGAAGTGACAGCTGCTAAACTCATGTTTTTGCAGATCATATGGTTTGGCGTAGGGATAAATAATTAGGTCTGGTAACTTTTCAAAGCCATTAGTTGTCAGCTGTGAGCTGTCAGTCAGCACCAAAGAAGCCATGGGGCTACTATAAGTCTGATACATGATAGGTTCCGGAAAGAATCATAGAGCGCGAAAAAAAAGATCTATTAAAAGGATACTTAGATAAAAACCAGAATAAATACATTACTGTCAGTTGCATCTTAAATAAAGGTTAACAAAACTAATCTGTATGAAACTGTACCCATCAAATCAAAGGACATGAATACGCCGCTTTGAGGTCTGCGCCCTAGGCGGCTGCCTAGTTGGCCTAGTGGTAGCATCGGGCCTGTGGCATTTATATGAACAGAGTGTCCTCTTTTAAATTACATCAATTTATTTAACACATCGGGGTGAATAAAACAGTCATGAGTTTTATTTCTGAGTCCAATGGTCACTTTAAGACTGGAATTATATTAATGAATAGTGCATAACTAATAGTAATTAGTGTACAGTTTGTAATAACAAATACTTTAAGGTGGGGTGGAAGGGTCATGCGAGAAAAGGCCAATATTTTTGCAGTTTTTATGGAAAAAATATTTTTTTTTTGCCAAAATAAATAAAAATTGCGTTTGAGTTTTGATTGAGCTTAACTCTAGTCACATGTTTAACTCGACAGTTCCTGAATATTCATTATGAGCATAGCGACAAAGGATGAAACACTTTTTAAATGAAGAGAAAAAGTTGTCATTAAATTCCAGGACACACTCCTTGACTGATATTCAAGAAATTTTAAGGTTACCATGTGAAGAAAATTATATTCTGTGTTTACATAGAGCAATATTTTATTTATTTTGGCCGGGAAATGTTTTCCCATAAAAACTGTAAAAAACACTGGCATTTTCTCTCTTTCCTTTCCACCGCACCTTAAGGACTACGTCTATAATGAAACTTAGGGATTAAAGTCTTACTTAGATCTATTGTATTTAATTCATAGAGAATTTGTGTATGGCTCTTTGTTTTACTAGATAAGGTCATTAAAAATAATTAACTAAGAATTTCCCTCAAAAAACAAGGTTATTAACTGATAATTTTAAAAATTAAATCAGGCTAATTTAATTGGCGACTTTAATATTAAATTCAATTATATTTTGTTCTGAATATATTACTGTCACGAATATTATGGTGGATCTACTTCTCAACAACAGAATCAAAATTGTAAAAATGTCCTTTCATTTTCAATCTTATTTTGCAATAGTAGTCATTTCTGTTAAAATAAAGAAGATTCGTCAGCAAGTGTGGCTACCACAAGACATTTCAAACATGAAATCAGAAGCTAGTTTCCGTCTGCTGTCAAATCTATGCATATATTTACTACGAACGCCATGATTTAAAACCATGTGTTTCAACTTCTTACGCACTATTTGCTATGCACTAATTGCCATGCGTTATGACTGAATATAAATCTAGCCTAAGATAGACGCTTGTTGTCCTAACCCCACGTGGTCTGTACTCGTCTGCTGGTAACTTGTACGCAACAGAGCCCATTATAAGCATACCGCTTGGAACATGAGCGAAAGGGTTTGAGGCTTACAGGCTCTCTATATTATAACCGGTTAACCAATGGGAAGGAGGCTAGCTAGTAGCCAAAGCCACGCCCCTTACTAGTGCTATTATCAACCCACCTGTAGAGTTAAACGCCACTAGAACTTAATACATTTTGTTTTTTTATTTGTTAGGTTTTAGTATTTTTGTTAAGTGTCATGGGTGGGGTTTTTTTTCCAACCCGAAAGGAAGGAGTAAAGCTAAAAATGAAGGCTTAATTGACAATAACACACCCGTAAACAAAATAAATTTGGAAATGAAAAGATCTTGCCACATAATAAATATTCCAATTAAATAATAGGCGTTATACTTTTTTTAGGTTCCCCCAAAATATAGTTGAATTGGAATGCACAGTATACTTTTAAAATTTAAAAAAAAACTGTTTCCATCACACAAAATTAATTATGTTGGCACCCGTTCGGGTTATACGAGTATGTACTAATCTACGCTAGGGACAAGAAAGCTTGAACTTAGTGGAATGGTACCCGAACTTTCATGGAGGGAGAGTGGAAAGCAATTTAGGAAAAACAACTGTAAGTTATTTTAAGAGTGAAACCTTGGCTTGGACCTTTCGACCACTGAAGCGGTTCACACACAAAATAAATATATGTACTTTTGGGTATTTTATCACACTAGAGTCCCCCTCAGTGGTCAAATGGTCAAAGGCATCACGCTCGCAAAGACTGGACTGCCGATGATGGAAATATTTTACACTTGAATCCGGTTAGTGTGTGTTTTTCCTAGATGGTTTCTTACTCTCCCTACACGCAATGTGGGTACATTTCCTTTAATATAAACCCTCCTTACTCCTATACAGTTAATGTAAATACGCAGATAGCTTGAACGAGTAGATGGACACGATGCACACACATACATCCGCCACTACCAGACCCTGGTAGCATAGGCCAAAAAGAAAAAACTAGCCATTAATAACCTTCAAGATAAATGTACTGGTTGAAATTCACAGCGGTGGGCACGTGGACTAAATTTCTGGCTCGACTAGTCTGATTTGCCACTGATGGGGAAGTCAGTGTTTAAATCCCGGCCGGGTGTACTGAGGATGTAATTTCCTAAACGGTTTACCATCTACTTTACACTCAAATGCGGATACAGTTTCTATAAATTATATCTTTCTCGTCACTATTTAATCAGTGTAGCTATGCTTATAGCTAGAACGCTCAGTAAGATAGGTGTAAGAAAACTAAAATTAAATCTTTATTATTATAGTTTGTGTGGCAATTCAATCAATCAGTGCTTCGTATTCTGATTCACAACGATTTGTCACCGCTTGTGACTATTTAAAGGACTAAAATAGTTCCTGGCACACCCGTAACACTAGCGTGGCTCTAGGGTAGCGTGCTATAATCTCACTCAGTGAAAATTTGGCAATGTGCCAAAGTAAAATTACCTCAACTGCTCAAATTTATCTTCCAACCCACAGTTTTTGAAAGGGACCTTCTGAGATCTATAAGTATAGAATTATGATTATATTTAACCTTAATATTAATGTTCAAAACCGTAAAAGTGTTTTACCCTGTGCAGTTGTTTATGTGCCTGTATGAATTTAAGTTAACAATCTACCGTGAATCAACCCCAATCTTTTTGTATTCGATCCATCTAATACCAGAATATAATTTTATTAAAATTCCTTACTGATATCACGGTATTTTTAAAGTTATAAACAAATTATAATTTTTCAATTATATTTCATTTCTATTACTTAAACGTTTTATCTAGGCCTACACCAATTAATTTCAAATATATATATATATACCCGTATTAAATAATTTTAGTCAATCGGTCTGCAAAAAAAAAATCATTTATGGTCATCCTATTGTATATATGCTGTATTATATCTATTTTATATAAAATAGTTTTGCACTGTACTATACAGTGAACATATCGTAACTGCATACAAAAAAAAGGAACAAAAGGGCTAGGGACTCATGTATTTGTTTGATATATTTAAAGCGTACACTCTGAACCGATTAAATACACCAACATACGGCCTACAAACTAACTAAATTCTACAAGTGGCATGACCAAGTTTTCGGCTATTAATTTATCACTGTATGAGAAGACCTAAACTAAGCTGTTACTCAGACATACCAGTAATAAAGCCCAATACCCTTAAATTAGTCAATAACACAGTTACCCACGCCAATGGAGGCTCTACGTGTATTTTGAACTCATTTAGTATGGTTTTTCACTCATGGGGCTATGTAGAGGTTTGTGTTCGAATATCAGCCGGGTGTATTGAGGGTGTATTTTTTTTATTTACTCTAAGCTCTACATCCTCATCGCAATATCACTGGCGTAATTAATATTGATATACAAATTAATATATATTAATTATGCTTTATACATGAATCTATATAATCGAAGGCAAAACCCACTCACTCACTCATCCCCGTATTTCTTCAAGTCCTGGGCCTAGAAACTTGGAATTTTACTTGGCAGAAAGAAGCATGCAGAAAAATATATAAAATTGGGAAATTTTAAAATGGGTTTCTAGGAAATGTGAGGCCTATAATTTGAAGAAAAAAAACTTTTAGATAAAGTATAAAATATAAATTTGGCAAACAGGTCGAGAGACAACTCCAGATAACCTAATTATAAAAAGAAACCTTTATATATCCACCCTAATTATCTCAAGTGCAACTATTATCATGAACAAAATGGCTACAGAAACAATTTTCATATCAGCAAAGCATTCGAGATTATTTGAAAAATAAATGCAGTCTATAAAATAACCTTGAGATTATTTATACAAGAGCTGTCAAAATCCCTCATAAATGACACATAAATAACACATGTTCTGGAATTAGAATACATAAAATTAGATATATTACCTTTAAAAGTGTCAAATAAGGTTCTCTTTACGACTCCAACAACACATTTGTAATATCAATTAAGGTTTTTTGAAATAAAATGTTACAGAAATTATGTGTTAAATTTCGTAACTGTGTAGGTGCGTGGTTAAGTTTTTTTTAATACTTAACATCTCGTTAAATTTAGTTACTACATATTATACTAACAAAACCAATGGATTATAAGGAGTAGGAAAAACTTAAAGTAAATTCACCAGCATATCATTGGTCTAGAGCAGGAATGGCCAATATATGACACGTGAACACGATTTGGGTGGCATGCAGACATGAATAACCTTAACAATAAATAAAACTCTTTCGAGCGGAGTATTATTTTTTTAAGTCAATAATATTTCTATAGCCTTGTCATTCACATGTCATGTCACAGTGAACTCTCTGAAGTCAGTCAAAGGTTAGAAATCGTATTGTGTGTTATTGAAGAAAACACTTTATGAAACAAACATAAATATCTTGGCCAGCAAATTACAAGAACACGTTTCAAACTGTAATAGAATAGGTTATGTAATTTTATCTCTAAAATGTATATACATTTATTGTATTTTTTTTCCAATATTTTTACTTTAAGTTAATGACATGAATATTGTCTATAGAACATAACACTTTAACAGTTTAATAAATTTTACTTTTTTTAAATGTAGTCATTATTAACATATTTACAACTTTATTTGAAATGTTCATTACATTTCCCATTATTTGAAAGGTTTTGACCCACTTTGTTGGCCGCGTGGTCTAACGCACTACTCTCGCAGTAGAATAGACTAGACTGCCGATGACGGGTAGATCGATGTTCGAATTTTGGTCGGGTGTTCTGTGGGTGGTTTTTCAAGAATGGCTTTCCACTCACCCAACACACAAATTCGGGTACACTTCTTATAAATATAAGCTTCTTAATCCCGAAAACATTTAGTGTAGCTAGTAGGTTATATAAACGTATAACCCGAACTGGTAGTAAGACTAGGTGCTAAACAATAAATACGAACAGTAGCAAATATATGATTTTTCAATGTTAGACATTCACATATGAATATAGCTAGATTTTTTAATAACATTTCCGGAAATCAATTTCACGTTATTGTCTTTTTTTATACAACCAACCGCACAAACAGAAAAGTAAAAATTGGAATTATTACAATTGACGATAACAATAAAACTCTTCTTTTTTTAAATTCAAAGTGAAATGTTCTCGGATGTGGTTTACCACAGGGTTAGTCGTCATAGGAAAGATAGAATCGAGGAGAAAGGGGCAAGGGGAATGGGGGTCTTCATTCAATGTTTTCTAGTTGCGAGCACGGTAATAACCGGAGAGAATTTCTTTGTCTGTGCGCAGCGGGAACCGTAGCGGATATTAATTAATGACTGAGTCGAATCCTCCCCAGGCGCAATTAGGGATGGCGAGTGTGTGTGTGTGTGTGTGTGTGTGTGNTGTGTGTGTGTGTGTGAGTATACCGGAACGGTGCATTCGTAGAAAATGAAAGTTGGGTCTCTCTCTCTCTCTCTCTCTGTGAGGAAGGTGAGGGAACTGCCCTCATGTGGAGTGCACACACATGTTTGTGTGTATGTATCTTTGTATGTACGTAAAGAACTGTGGTGTGTGAGGAGATTTGCTTTTCAAATTGACATTAGTTGAATGAAGTCGTCGAAAATATGTTAGAGCAAATTGATTTCAGTCATTTTTCACTCAGTATCTCCCTACTCCTCCCCCATGTATGTGAAGATTGTTGATAGCATTAGCATCTTAAAATGCCTTAGTTTGAAAAAAAATTATTAGTTTACGAAGAAAGTGATGTGTCTATGTGTATAATGCTACTCAGTAAAAAATTTATTTGAATTTTGAAACCAATGAATCATTCCAGTTTCCCACATCGGAAGGGATGAAGAAACTGCAGCCTCTTGATGTGGGCGGTGTGGGTTTTTTAGCACATTTTTAAATCAATTACTCTCCTCAGTGGCGTAGTTAGCTTCGTGTTGAGCTATACTGCTGAGGATGGGGAGATCAAGGTTCGAATCTCGTTAGGGTGAACTGAGGGTGGTTTTTCTAAATAATGTTTCCCTCTCCCTCCATGCAAATGCGGGCTCACTTCCTCTATATTCAACCTCCCCAATTCTTAGCTCATTAGCGTAATTAGTACTTAAACGTGTAACCTGAACGGGTAGTAAGACGTGGTACTAAGTATTATTATTATTAGTTTAATAAATTAAGTTTCGTTATTGTTTAAAATTATACATTCTCCAATGTCATGTGCTTAAAGTAATTAGAATAAAAAACGCTATTAAAAAAATTGTTTATGATTGACACACGCTCATAATTTGGAAAATGTATGCACTGTACATGAGGTGTGTGACCTTTTGAGAAATCTGTGAAGCGACATGCTGCCTTTCAATATCAAAAGGTCCTCACTTCTGGTCTCAAGTCGTCATTCTCACAATATATAGGATTGTGAATAGAAGAAGGTCTAGGATTTTACTGCAGCCGAAACCCCTTGAGATGGTTTACTCTCCGCTTACTACAATGCGGGAAAATTGCTTTCAAACCAACTTCTCATATCGAAATAATGAAACTAATTCATTTATTTAATAATTAGTTTTTGTTTATATGTAGATATAGTTATACATTTAAAAGTGCTATTATGAAAGTACTAAGTATCCTAAAGCATCACTATTAAATACTCGTATAATAAATAAAGCCATATTTTAAAAATAACTCACTAGGTGCATGAATACCCCTTGTTAATTTTTTTCAATTTTTTTTATATACATTGCATACAAATCTTGCCTTATAGTTTTGTTTTAAGGAAAACTAAAGACATGTTAGTAAACATGGTCCACAACGGTTGTCACACAGGGAAAGGCGTTAGACTCGTTTGGTCTAGTTTTCCGGTAATGGGGAGGTTGGTATTTGAATCCTGGTGGGTAAAGTCTGCTATGTTGGAAGAATCTAAAGGTATGATTCCCAACAGCACCGCCTTGGCAGTGCGTCGTCAAGCCAGAGCAGCACTGGCGGCGGGGCGGCACCTCGGTGGTTAGGTGGTCATTTTATCCTCCTGGCGGTGGCACCTCGGTGGTTTGGTGGTCATTTTATCCTCCTGGTGGCGGCACGGTACAGTGGACCAGAGGAAGAAATATTAAGTAAACACACTGTACAATTATCATTTCGTTCATTTCTGCTATTACTGTGAAATTAATAAAATTACTACAAGAATAAAAATAATATGACAACTTTCTGCTACTAGCTTTATTAATGCAAAAATTAAAAAAGAAAATCTAGGAAAAATATCTACAAAAATAGGGTTTCCCTCTCTAAGTACCATATTTAAAAATGTTATATGATCGTAAAAATGCCATTTTGATGCTTTATACGCCACTGAGCCAGTTACCACTTCATCTTTATTTTTGCACCAGAAATAAGCCACTTAGCAACTTTCGCCGTTTCTTGATATCTTCTTCTGAGAAGAAAACAAAATTATTAATGATTTTATAGTATAAAATGTTTAGTATTATTTTTCTTCAGGTTTATGGCTACGGGAGAATCCTACAAATCACTGGCATTTACATACCTCATTTTACCGTCTTATATTAATGTCATCGTGAGAAAATCATTACCAATAATGAGCAGAAAGATAATTACAATTTTCATGCTTAATCCAACAGAAAAGGACCTAAGCTATATATCAAAGGATTTCTGGAATAAATGAGATCTCCCAAATTGCATGGATTTGATTGATGGTAAACACGTTCATTTTAATGCCCTGATAATATTGTGTTTTTATTATTATTTTTAATACAATCAACATTTTTCTGGGTTTTTTTTCTGGCTTCTGTGAGTGCACATTACAAACTTTTTGCCCTGGATATAGGCTCTCATGAAAAATAATGGGATAGTTGGATTTCCAAAAAAACATCTATGGGCAAAAAAGTTCGCAGAAAGGCAATTCAACATCCTTAAATAGGTCTTACCAGTTAATGACACATTAGCTCCATATGTTTTTGTAGGCGACAAATATTTTGGTTTGGACACATTTAAGATGGAACCTTATTCCAAAAATGACACCAAGAACTGTTTACACACCCGTTTCTTGAACATATCAAACGTAAACGTTGTATCTCATATCAGTTGCATGCTGTTAACATAATTTATTATTGGGTGGATATCATGAAAAATAATGTAAGCCACATGACGTCATGTTTGATATAATTGCACTTCCATCAGAAAATATTAAATCATTTGATCAAAGGGCGGATACGCAAGCGCTTGTGGCTTTGAAGTAATGGACAGATTCAAGATTTTTTTCTCAAATCCCGTTGGGCAAGTACCTAGGTATGATAACGTAATAAACATAACTGGTTAGTGTATGTTTATTTAGTAAATACTTGAAACAAAAATGTATGTTTAAACATGTTTTGTTTAGTAAATACTTGAAACAAAAATGTATGTTTAAACATGCATTACAAAAGTCGTAGCTGAAAAAATTGAAATTTTTATCTTGCGTGTTTACATATTTTCTATGTGAATAACTAATAGTGAATGAACCAATAAAATGTTCAAAATACTAACCACGTTTGTTTATTTGTATTCCAATATCCTTCCAAATATTGTCTCGTATTACTGCGTCACTATAACGAACCACACTTGCATCATATACAACTTGATATTTTGATACAAACTCCATTAGTTTTTTGTAATCCAACAGGTAAAAATACATTTTTTAAATTATGGCAATCAACCTCCTACTACGGTAGCGTGGCTGCAAGCTGCCAGACCGCTCCTGGCTCTGCCCACGCAGTGATCCACTGGCAGCTGCGAAGTGGCTCGAAATGTATTCCTAATAAATTAATTAGAGTGGTGGTAATCTTCGCCACTATAAAGCACGTAATATTGTATGCAGCAGCACATTGCCGAGTTGGCGAGGTTCGAACAGTTTGAAAACCCTACTAAAGCCATTATTATGTATTCATAAGCGTGCGTCTTTCAGCTGTAACTTTTGATCAGTCCGATAGAGACAATGAGCGAGTCATTGCACGTGCACGTTGATGCTGTTAAGCTGAGTACACATGAGCAAACCAACTATATCGCGAGCCTGTGGGGATGAGACAGCGAACGACGTTGCGAATGCAGTTTTGTTCGATGTTCTTGACGCGCTCCACTCCGCTCAGAGTTTGTTTTGAGTCCACGCATTAGAGGAATGTTCGTAGCGTGGATGGTTGTCAAATTGCTTCTCCCCACACTCCACACACACATGGTATATTTCCTGGTGTTAATCGAGAAGGTATCTAGTTATTGCCACAGTGATCAACATGACCGATTGGGATGGTGAAGATGACGTCCTGAAATGTATCGAGCATTTTCATCAGGGACCCCTTCCTTGGGACCCATGGAGACGCAATGGGTTGGACGGCCTGAGCAAATATTATTGTGAACTCCACCGCAAACACGAGATCAATTTCTAAAGGGCCACATTGGCATAAACTACTAAAGGGGTCGCATCACACAAAATTCAATATGCACACTATAATAAGTCAAAAACTCAATTATAAAATCCTTGATATTACAATAATTTCAGGGAGGGGGGAGGTTGGCGGGCAAATCCCCCAATTGCAAGAAGCTAGAACAAATTCTAAATGATAAACAGTTTTAGAAGCTATCTGAAATGTTTTTTGCTATGGAAATATAACTCCTTAGTTGCCGGGGGACAAATTCTGAATATTAAAGACCTCTAAAAGCTATCCTCAGTGTTTGTTATGGCAATATAGCCCCCTAACTGCTGAAGGCAAGGAACAGGTCTAAATATGAAACACTTTTAGAAGCTATCTCTGGTGGTGTTTTTTAGCAACATAAAACCATTACTGCTGAAGGCTAGGAAAAATTATAAATACTAAAAACCTATAGAAGCTATCTTAAGTGTTTTTTATGGCAACATAACACCCTAATTGCCAAAGGCTAGGAAAAATTATAAATATTTAACACCTCTAGAAGTTCTATGAAGTTCTTCTTATGGTAACACAGCCACCTAACTTGTACTTGTACCTTAATTTTGATATTGTTTGAATCATAAATAAAGCTGTTGGTTCATCGTAGAAATTGTTTTCTGAAAGGCCCTTTTCCCTACCAGAATCATATTATATAGTAGGATATTGATAACAAAAAGACCTTTCAGAGAGTAATTCCTACCGTGAATGGAGTATATATATTTGGTTCATAAAATTGGGGGAGGGGGGTGTTCAACTTCCCAAAAACCCTCCCCTGACTACGGCCTTGATTACAATAGAAACAAAATATTCAAATGATAAATGATTTAAATGGGTTTTTTTAGAGAAATTTTAAACTTTTTTTTCTCATTACGGGAATATAGGTATGAGTATTAGGCATAAAATCTTGCCTTGTTTAAAATCTTTACGTGGCGCGCCGTCTATACTTGTGTGCTTATCTAAGTAGTTTCATTCATGCGTACAACACAAGGGCTACTAGAGCTTTATTCTAAAAATAATCGAAATTTGAAAGATAATTTAGAGCAGGCACGTCAAACCCCAGGCCCCCTAGCTAGTTCTGTGTAGCCCACCCAATTTAATTGAGAGGGTGAGAAAACTAAAAGGATAAAATAATGTTTAGTAATACTCCACGTCTTACTCCCTTCTAGGCTATCCACGTATTTAAACTAAAGGGGTAGAAGGTGATAAAGGTGGGGTGTAAAGGGAATGTACTTGAATTCACGTGGTGAGATTAAAAACCTCCACAAGTATATTGAACCGTGATACTGATGAATCACCTGTCCAAAAACCACCCGGTCAAGATCCGAACTCTAACTTTCAACATCACTGGTAATTCAAACTTTTGCCAGATTGACATCTCAGATTGTGTTACGTGTTTGTTTATCTTGAAGTATCTCTAGGAGAGACCCAAGTCTAGAATCCTCCGAAGATCCGTTACATCGTAGTTAGAGATTCCCCTGACTCGGTACAAAGTTGCATCCTCACGTCTTGAAGCGAACAAAGGCGAGGACGAACCGTTCTTCCTATTGTTATTTTCACTGAAACAGCGTATGAACAAAAACCTCGAGGGATAAAGAATAGTTCTTTTTAACTCATTTTTTTTCTAGATTTTTTTGTCTTCTTATTATTATTTCTTCAGACTTCTTAATTCCCTTTCAAACGGATGATCAAGAAAAGAGAAATCTTTATTCTATTCCTTTGGCCTTTGAGTTACACGTGTCAAGCCTTATGATATGGATGTCTTAAGCTGTATAATCGGTGCTTAGACGCACCACAAAGGACGCCGACCAAGGAGGTGTTCTTCTGACAATGGTGCAACAGAGCTGCCCCCCTACCCCCATAGGTGCGCCGACAATAGGATGGCGACAAGCCAGTGTGAATGGTAAAGGGAGTTGTAAGGTACTTGGGAAACATTGACCAGAGGAGGCAGAAAATGCAGTCATTGTTATTGCAATGAATCACGATGAAAAATATTCTTCCTTTATTCCCCCTCTTCCCCCCTTCCCAGGCAATTTAGTTAAAGAATGCTGTCTTAACCCACACGATGGTGTTATTTTAACTCTGCAAGTCTTGAGATGTGTGGCAAACATAATTCTATACACATGTTATCTTAATATCTTATAATTTCACGCTGACTGCGGGGTAATAATTACGTGTCGCGTCCCATCAAAAGCTATGTCTAATTTGCAGCCTGACAAGTGTTACGAGTTTAGGATGGGGGAGGTTGAAATGAGCAGCGCGTACGAGATGTCTCGAGTCACTTTAGTGGCGGGCAGTGTTTCTTATGTAGAGGTGGCAATCATATGAGTCATATACGGTCTTTCGTATACAATATGTGTTGGTTCAAATAACTGGTTCATAAGGACGTCAACTTCTAGAAGGAGATATATAGATCCTGGCCCATTTCTAAAATAGTTTACCATTTCTGCTTGAGGTTTGACCTATTTAACAGAAAATAAAATAAATAACGCTGATGTGAATTGTAATTATTAGGGGTGTGCCTTTGGAGCATATTAATTACGATAGTGAATAAGGATGAGGAAGGTAGAATTTTAGAGGAAATTTACCCACAATTGTGTAGAAGGAGAGTGAGAAACCATTTAGGGAAAAAACACCCTGAGTAAACCCAGCCAGGACTCAATCCCCAATCTTCCCGTCACCGGCAATTTAGTCCAATACGAGTGTGATACGTTGTGCCATGTGACTACCGATGCGGCTATTAGGGGTATTTAACGTATCCTCTATGAATCATCTGATAGCATCATCACACGACTTACATACTAATATAGAACGGGTTGAGTGCATATTTACTCTATTGGGAGAAAGGTAGAATATAGAGTTAGTGTGTATACATTTGCATGCTTGGAGAACGGTGAACCATTTTAAGCGAAACCACTAAGGTACACCCAAATTAAGTTAGAACCCCGACCTCTCCTCTTCGTAATCGGCAAACCAGACAAGATGAGATTGACACAGTACCCCGAACGTTACTTTATCACTCTGAAACGGGGATAGCTGATCCACCTATTCTGTACCATGCCATGAAATGAAATCACGCTGACAACTGAGATAAAATTAAGAATTTTAAGGTTGAATATTTAGTGTTCAAATCCAGGAAGTGTAATACTTTGTGCTTTAAATGTTCACATTAAATATCTGCCATTGTATTTAAAATAAAATTATTTTGTTTACTGCATTTGATTATTTACATTAATTTGTAACCACAGGCAAAATTAGAAATGCGAAATGCTGACAGTACTAAGAAACCATGTGTATTAGTACCTTACGTAATCTTAACTTAATGTACTATACCATTATTAAATATTTATAAAGAAATGAGTGTACAAATTGTATGTCATATTAGTCTTATTATGAAGAACTTTGTCCAGGCCGATTATGCGTTATAATGGGGTTTTCCATACTTAATGCACATAATCTTAGAAATTTTCACGCCCCCCTTCAAATAACGTTTTTGAAAACAAAAGTAATTAGTTATAAATGTGAGGAAGGACTGATTAGGAAAATATAAGTTTTTACAAAACTATATAGTTTGATTCTTAGAAACACACTGTCTGTGATGAATAGTTGAAAAAATATCCAGACTTGAAATGATTACCTAATCAAGTTGATTTTTGTCAGAGCTACTTACTCATTGTTTGGGTTATAAGCCTGTGTACTAACTGCACTAAGGTGTTAGGATGAGGAAAGTTTAATTTAGAGTAAATGTACTTGAATTTGCTTGTGGAGAGAGTGAAAAACAATTTTGAAGAAAAAATATCCGACTGGGATTTGATCCCCTTTCTCCCATCATCGGTAGACTAGCCCATTGCAAGAGTGACACAACCACCGAAATGGATTTAAAAAAAATAGTAGTTAATTATAGAAGAGTATATGATCTATTTTAAAAATAACAAAATATTATTTTTGGTGATGTAATGGGATGAGTGTGATTGTTTACCGTGAAATAACTTAAAACGTGGCAACACTTTAGCTAATGCAGCTCGCATTTTCTTTTGGACATTAATTTTTTAGACGATATTTAGACTGGATCATCGCTACTATTGAAAACCGACCTCCTAGGTCGAAAGTGACGAATGAGATTAAAATATGCAAATATTATCAGCTGATTTTGTAGAGATTAGAATTTAGTAATAATAATTGGAGTGTCTAATTTTATTCTTTCAAGTTTATTTCCCTAATTGTTTTTTATGCCTGTGTATGGAGTCATAACGCACAGTTTGGGAACCACTGAACTAAATTATCAAACAGTTAAAGAAGGAATAAATCAAGTGCTATGGATAATTTTTAAAGTATTAATTAATGTTGATCTGTGTCATGTGTATTTAATTTATTTAGTTTCCATTAATCTGGTGGATTGAATTGGAAAAGTGTTAGTTTTTTTATCGAAGGTAGTAAAGTGTTAATTTGGAACACAAACTTTTATGTTCACCATCATGACACTTATTTAAGTGTTGTTTTTTCTTTAAAAAAGATAGCTCAAATATTTGTATTTAAGATTAGCTAATCCCCCGTTCTTCGCACGGGATATGTTTAGTAATACGCATCCAAAGTTAAAAATAGATAAACTGATGCTGAAAAGCTGGCTAAAAGGTAGTTTTTTTTGTAGCCGCCATCTTGAAACCAAATGGTTTGATTAATCACTGTACATTTAAAATAGTATTTCTGTTAACCGGACGTCAGAGTTATGGCCATACAAAATTTTAATATAATCGTTGTGTGTTCTTTACGTGAAGGACTACCAGGAAAACACCGACTCAATTATATGATTATTATATAAGTAAGAGTAGGATTTATATGAACTGTGAATAAACCTAAAATAGTTTTTTACTTGACCTAGAATTTGAGAATACGTTGTCCAAACTCGCTGCTTAGCTTTGAAAACGTGGGAATAACTTAGATATCATTTTCTGGTGTTCAGAATGATTGTACATGCATATGTGGCTATTATTAATTTCATAGGGCGGGAGGCGATGCAGCTAATCTAAGTACCACAATTTAAAAATACAACAACACTAGTAAAATGTAGTCCTGGATACGAGACCAACCAGAATTGTAGAGCATTGGCACGCAAAACTAAAGTATTCCAGGTTAGATTTATATGGTTATGTTGGCATTTATCACTTAACTGAATGAAAGTAAGCTTGTTCTATAGGTGGAAACAAGAGCCATTACATTTACAAATACCTACGATTTCAATAAGACAAGTCATATTTAGATTATATATCACCTAACAGACTATACTTTGTAGACAAGTACACGTTGTATGTTCAAATATAAAACCAAATATTTATTCGCTTTTTAAACTGAAAAAATGAGAGGGAAAGTCTTTTTTCGTCACCATCTAAGTAAGCATATCATTTTTAGGTTTTGTTTTTAATTACTAGTAGCTACGTAAACAGTAGACCTTACTCTCTCCATGT
>CABFOW010008996.1:0-15680 GCA_902141385.1 Timema californicum | reverse complement strand
AAGGGGAGGGAAAAAAGTGTTTTGATCCGTTAGCGGAAGTGGGGTTCCCATACGACCCGCTAACTACTAGTATGTTTTACTAAGCTCACAGGTCCTTAAAAGATAAGAAAGATCCTCTAATCTTGTTCTCTCAAAGTTCGTCCAATTTGCTTTTCTGTCGTGGTTGTCAATCGATAATCAAATCTTAGTAGTACGTACCGAGGGTATTTTATTGCTAAATAACTTCTAGCTCTTCCTCGCGTAAATGAGGGTATAGGCTATGTGCGCCAGTACTGGTGGCGCGACTCGTGACGACTTCGTAAGTTCTTGCGGGGAAAATCTGAACAGCATCAGGTTTACCGCGATCAAATACTCGAAAATCCTCAAACATAACTCACCGTTTCTCGTAAACTACTTGGACAATCACATTAGTTTTTTTCAGAATTGATTATAAAAACCTTAAAAGACATGATGTTATTATTAAAATCCCCATATTCCAATTGGTTTGCTTTGAAAAGCTTGTTTTCTAATTAAATTATGAGATTTTTTTACTGCAGACATATTTTCACTGTGTGTAAAAAGTTTTTCCATAATTGAGAGAGATGGGTAGTGTAAGTGTACGGAATGATCATCATGAACGGCATTTTATTTTGATAAAAGACTCATTCCTCTAGCACCAATACTTTCCACAGTGTGATATGTTTAGTTACGAGCTCTTCATGCGCGCCAGGTTTCCGATACACTGAAGATTGTCAGAAATACCAGTCCGCCAATAACAACTATCAATAATGTATCTTTATTTAATCTGGTGAAATTAAAGTGTAACATCTCGTTTGCCACTTAAACAGGTTAGAATATTATTAATAGAGCCCGGATTTGTATACAAAAAAATAAATTAATAATGCAAAGAAAAAGGTAAAAAAAATGCACCGTAACATCTAAAAATAAATGAACAAAAATCATATAAACTATATATTTTGTGTAAAATCCTATAAAAAAAAATCATCCGGATATTTTCTTCTATGAAGCTCCTACGCCTGTCACTGAAGAATGTTTTATACAATGAAAATGTCCTTTCAACATCGCATGATGTCATAGGTTCATGTTTAAATCAAACAAAATTATTCTTCGATGAATTCCTCTTATATTTCAGTTTTTTCAGCAAATATTTTTGATAATTTGAAAGACTGTTTTGTAACCAGGATTTTAATTTAATATCTGACCTAGCTTATCGAATGCAAATTTAGCAAAACCACGAATTTCTGAATAAAACGCCACTGAAATTTGACCTATCAGAGAAAGTGAGTATTGCGAGGCATTACTTCAAGCCTCCAACTGTGTTATAATTTCAGGTAGTATGGAGAAGCGGTTATGGATGTACTGGCTCTTTTTCTCGATGCCATCTCCAGAAAAAACATTTTTGAGCTATCGCAATGCTGGCTGCAGCTTCCACATTTAAGAAATCTGACACTGTTTTCAATTGGTTGAAATGTTACACGTAGTATGACACAGTCTCTAACCATGAACTCAAATCATTTTAAAACTGGCTGAGGAGGTAAAGGCCAAATTAGAGGTATTTCGTGAAATTTTAGAATTCTAATAGTTGCCTTCAAAAATACTTTCTTCACATTGGAAGCAAGACTATCCACGTCTTGATACTGGCCTCTAATAGTTTCAGCGACACGATGTAGACCGTGAGCGAGGCACGTCAGATGAATTAATTTAGGATGTGAAGAACTTTTAATCCAGCTACCATTTTAACAATATATGGAGCAGCATCACTGAGAAATAATAATAATATATATTTTCAAACTATACCTCAGCTGGCCACAAGACAAGTAACGAGTCATTAAAAAAATTTGGGGACAGTAGAATGATTCATCCAATCAAGTATTTGAAAATTCAGTAAGAGTGATTTGCTACCTGCTTTCATTGCACAAACTACAGTACTACATACACACTGTCCTGCTGAGTCTGTTGTCTCGTCTTTTAAAACCCAGATAGTTTCGTGTTTCAATGTATCCAGTATATTATAAATTACATAATGAAAACACTGTGGCACATACTGTCTGTGTAATGTAGACTCTACCGGATTCCTTTTGGTTGTGTATTTTTCTAAGGGAAAAAAAACACCATTCAGTTTCCGCAATGGAATGTTACAACCCACTAAAGTTAAGCACAAGTGTTTAGAAAAATCGTCACTTGAACTCGATTGTTCACCTAATTTGTTCGTAATCAATTGATGATTTCAAGTAGATTTCTTCCAAAACCTGTCCTTTGACGCACTGTATTAATATACTGCACCACTTCAAATTTTGTCTTTGCAGAAACACTCTTTTTGCATCCCAAACAAAACCATACTTAGCCATTTTAACTAAAACCATTACTTCCAAACATGTTTACATATTAAGGTAACAAGGCAGTGGGTGCCATTCCTCAATTAAACTAATGCACCGTTCACACCTACCATGTTCATGTATCAACATTCAACTGAGACGAGACTCTCAGTCTGAGAGCTCCTGGCACTTGATAACTCGAGGAATCCCCCACTATGTGATTACATACTTAGTACTGATAGGATTTAATTAACTGCATGACAACTCAGAGGGAATTTCCTAGTTTCTCTCCTAATCTTAACTAAGCAATATTGTATAATAACATACACATAAATTTCCCTATTTTACACACACCATATATATATATATATATATATATAACTTCATGCATGAATATATCAATGTAGTTTAAATAGCCTTTGTAGCTATCTGACACTAAGTCGTTAATTATTACCCTATATAATATAATGTTACTTACGCCTAGTGATTAAGCATTGGCTCTATATTCTGGTGTCCTTTCATTTTAAAATATATTATCAAAGGTAAAGGCTGATTACAATTTTAAGCCCAGCTGATTTCTAATAATAAAATTTATTTTTTACATGCATTCAAACAGCCTTAATAAAGCCAACACTTTAAAATTCCTTTACTTCCCCAAGTTTTCCAGACCAAAGAATATGTACTTACACAGTATTTTACAATAAAAGCTTACCATACCAAATTTCATAATTTTCCCCGCCTTCTATTTAATTCTTCGCACAAAGATGATAAAAAATAATACATTAATTGGCGGTAAAACTAATACTTTACACTTGGTAATGCTCTATACTTCGTGCTTCACAAATTATTGCAAACTTTTTTTTAATGTCAATGACATTTTATAATTTCTATGACTTCTTTTTAACTTTTCATGTCACACCCAATTACTTTAATTTTACAGGTTTTGTACACTCAGTTTACATTTAAAGGTTGGCAAACTACACTTTGTGACTCATGGGCGTAGGGAGAATTTAATTTATTTAATTTTAGGAGGATTCCAAATGGTTAGTTTATATTATATGACACGATGTTTGACTTTTGAGAAATAGAAAAATTATTATTTTTTAAGAGGTGGTGGAACCTTATTTGTGTGAGAGAGAAGGGGTGTGGAAATATCAAGGTGTATTTCGATGAAATTTTCTCGCGCCCAGTTAATTATTGAAAATTTGATTCCCTAAAAGCTATTTGGAGTAGTCGTCAAGTTGATAATTTTTGAAAATAAGACTTTTTTTAAAAGAAAATGTTAAAGCAGTTTTCCACACATTTTTTAAAATTTAGATAATTCTAAAGCAGTAGTCACTAAATGGCGGACCGCAGATACATTTATAAGGACGAGAGAGCGATAGGAAGAAGAACTGATGCTATTTCGGGCGGTGATTGGTGGTGGTAGACATGGAAGGACAGCAATAATAAAGTAATTAAATAACTAAAATGAAATGAAAAAAAAAAAGTGTTTGAATTACTATAGTCCTAAAGGGCTTTAACTTGAGTCACTGTTAAATTTTTGCCATACCGCGTGAATATGACGAGTTTTTAAAACGTACCTCCATCAAAAATAATTGTGGACCCTAGTTCTAGAGGCTATTTATTTGAAGTAGGCCCCCTTCAAAATATTTTTGAAAATCGGATGCCTCTAAAAGCTGTTAGTGCTAAACCAGATTTTTTTTTCATAAATTAGACTCATAAATTAGACTCCCTCGAAGCTATTTAAAGCAGTCCTCCTCCGGGAGTATTTTGAAATTTTGTGGAGTAAAGAAACTATTTAGAGGGCTTCTCGCCTGATTTTTTTTAAAATTATAAAATTAGATGCATCTAGAAGCTATTAAAGGTAGTATTACCCCAGGAAATTTTAAAAAATTGGATGTCCTTAGAAGCTATTTGGAATGATTCTTTCTTGGAATATTTTGAAAATTAGATGCCTCTATAAACTATTTGAAGTGGTTTTACCGCAATTTTTTTTTTTAACTGGGAGGCTTTTAGATGATAAATAATTACTATTTATGAAGATCTGATTACAAAATCAAACAAAGATAGATGAGTCCCATAGCCTTCCCCTTGCTACGCCCATGCTATATTGCTATCTTATAGGCTACGCCATATTTGGAGCAAGCAAGGTAAGTCTGCTTGCTACCTTTCAAGGTAAACTAAGTGTACGTATCAACCGTGTCAAGGATCATATTGTGGAAGGCAACTTAAAGAACCTTTAAATTAGAGTTGATTAAATAATAAGCATTTTTATTAAAAAAACACACGCATGGAGTATTACCTAACATGATATTACATTAATGTTTAACGTAGGTTTAAAAATAATAAAATATCTTATTCAAACCACAACAGGAAAGCTTGTTAATTAATGTCCAGCATTTTAATTTTAATAGGTTGTATAAAGAAAGATGTGGAATAAATTTAATTTTAACTGTGGTTTAAAAACTACTGCGTGTAGAACTTACAATTAAACTGTAAAATCGTAAAAATATGTTTTTATATGTGTGAAAAGTGTAAATAAGTATGTATTACCCTTTTACTATGCTGGTAATTTTTTATTCAAGGCAATCACAAATAGGCCTAATGTTAGTTACACTATTTTTGTGAAAGAGTTTTTTTTTCGTGTGAGAAAAATATAAACTGCATGATTAGGGCATTTCATCTATTAAATACATTACTAATTTACCGTGCAACCCGAACGAGTATTAAGATGTAGTTCTAATTTCTTTTTTAATAAATGTATGTTTTCATTACTTAAAGCTACCAAACTAATGGTAACAGTTGTATGTTTTGTACATGGGCTTTGATTTTACATGGGAAACATTGGGGGGATGGAGGCCTTAAGATAGTTCCAGCGCCCTCTCTCCCCCTCCCCCCAACATGAAAAGAGGAGAGATCAAGCCCCCTCAAACCTCCCTGTTCCCGAGGCCCGATCTAGATCGATCTTCTATTTATATGGTTTTTAAATCTAGTTATACATATAGTTATATAATAAGTGGCCACTCAGAAGGTTTTTTGTTTAGTAGGCCTAATAATTCATCCCAAGTGAACTGAATTTAAAATTCTAAGCAATTAATTAAGTAGCCTAGCTTACTTAGGGCATATTTTTTATTTATTTTGCACATATATTGCGAGACTGACATAGTAAACCCTGTTATCATGAAACATGTTTATTATCTATGGATATAATGCACTATCGAATATAGTATTCATTTGTTTCTGTTCAATTTTATCACCGAGGAAAAATATTAACTCCAAATTCAAGGAGAAGTTATAGCTGCTTATAAACCGAACGGGTAGTAAGACGCGGTGAACACAACATTTTAATCTAGGTCATAACAACACCAAGCGCGCATGCGTGAGAAAAAAACTGTTTGTTTATTGCTACGTGTATAACTGGCCATTATTTGCTAACTGCAATTTACACTAATTAGATTAAAAAGATTGCAAATCAAACTTTTTTTCAAACATCACGTCTTACTACATATTTGGGTTACATGCATATATGTATTAATGACGTTAATGTGTTAGAGATGAGGAAGATTGAATTTGGAGGAAGTGTACCAGCACTAACGTGTAGGGTAAATGGAAAACAATTCAGGAAAAAATATATCTCAGTACATCCAAGAGGATCCCAACCGCTATTTACCCGCCATCGCCGGTCCAGTCTATTGCGAGTGTGATGCCTTAGACTATTCGACCACAAAAGCTGGTCAATATATATTTTTAGTCACTGAAGTTAAACAAGAATGTACAATTATTTTCGCTTCTAGAACATTAAATTATTTATTTTAAGCTTACGTATATTTTAGATTTTAGAAGATGCATTATAAGCAAGTGATTGAAGTTCAGTATAAGAATGGTCCCAGGTGCTAAATGCACATTCCGTGTAAACCGGGGGCGCCTGTCGGGGAACCGAGACGAGTTGCTGACATCTGGAAATCCTGTATTAATTAATTATGAACTGGTGTTTTAGTCCAAAAATAAGGCTCACGCTAAATTTGAGACGAAGGGTATTGCCATATCCTTACAAAATAAAAAACAGTACATTTAAAGTTTAATAATCCAATTAATGTTATCTTAAACAAAACTATTTATTAATAGGTCACAAGGGAAAATATTTAGATAATTTAGGATTGTTCAAAGTTGAAATTTTAATATTGCAACTCAAAGTGCCCTTTCAAGAAAGGCTGTGCCATTAAGAATCAGCGGGAGTTGACTTCAAAACAGCATTTTAGTTATCAAGTCTGTCACAGTACTTCAGAGCGTTAGTAGTTATTTCGTACACTGCGATGTTTTCTTTGAAGGGGAAATAAAGGTAAATTTCTTGTTCAAAGCAACCGACGAGAAATTATTCGTGAAATGGATTATTCCGTGGAATTGCCAAACAAACAAAAAACAGTAACAAACTTTAGATATGGGTGTGCGGCCGCGGTCTAGCGCTACTCTCGTCAAGTGCGGAGATATATGGGTTCAATCTCGGCCGGGTGCACTTCCTCAAATTAAACCTATCTCATCCCTTACCCATTAGCGCAGTAGGTGTATAACCTGAACGGGTAATAAGACGCGTTGCTTAAAAAAAACTACAGAATACGAAAGTGTTTGCAACTTTACCTTCACGAAAATGCACGTACATTTCCTCTAAATTCCTAACTTCAAGTTAGAATAATTAATATATAATATGGCAATTTGAATGGTTAATGAAACCCTGAATAAAACAGTGATAATAAAATAATAATAAATATATTTACCCAATGCGATAGTAAAAGTAATATAAAATTTAATTAATATGTATTAATATTCTTGGTGATTATTGCTTTTGAAAAAAAAGTGTATATATATGTAAATAATATACACTATGCTTATTATGACCCGTATGAACAATACGGGTTATAACCACGGTAGTAGGGTAAGGATTAAGATGGTAGGATTAATGAGAGATGTACCCGCATTTATGTGAAGGGAGAGGGATAAACCATTTTGGAAATATGTCATCGGTTCCTGTTACCAAGATTGCCCATTCCTGGAAAAACATAATTATGAACCTGACATTAAGTCCAAGTGCCCACCGATAGTGTTTTATTTATATAATTTAAAAATATATATATAACTATATATTAGAGTACTATTTAATGATTTGTGTAGTTTATACCACGCTAACCACATAGGTGACCACGTGGTAAAAGGCGTTAGTCTCGTCTATGCTAGTTTTATTGTGATTAAGAGGTCAGGGTTCGAGTTCCTGTTGGGTGTGCATACGGTTATCTTACTTTAGTTCAAATTATTTCCCAAATTTTTTCCATGCAAATGTGGGTACACTTCCTCAAGAATCATACCTTTTATATAACCACCACAAAATATAAATTTGCGGATAGCCCCGTCGAGTAGTAAGAAATAGAGAGAGAGAAAAGTTTTAACATCGGCATGATATGAAGCAGCTAAGTGCATAATCAAAACCCCAATATCGTAAAACCACCATTCCAAATTTGAATAATCCACGTACCAGCCTCGGTGGCCGCACGGTCTCGTGTTAGACTATAATGCCGAGGACTAAAGATCAGGGTTCAATCTCGCTCGGGTGCACTGAGGGTAGTTTCCCCTAAATTATTTACCACTCTCTCTCCGCGCAAATGCGGATGCACTTTCTATAAATTACACCTACATAATCCCTAACCCATTAGCGTAATTAGTACATAGGCATATAACCTGAAAAGGTAGTAAGACGCGGTGCTAAAATAAAATCCACATAATCGGTAGTCGAATGAAGTCTTTGGAGTCCTTTTCTCAATAAATGGGCCTGCCGATGATGGGGATGTTGGGGGTTGAATCCCGGTGAGTGTACTGATGATGGTTTATCCTAAATTGTTTTTCACCGAACTTCCACACAAAGGTAATTTGTCAACTTATTTATATTCACAACCTTTTTACATTCAAAGTACAACAAAAATAAATAATAATTAAAACAAATCAAATAAATATAAAACAAATTAAAAAATAAGTATTAATTAAGTTAACACCAAACCCTTCCTTCACCTCTGACAAGACATCTTGTGAATGTGGGGAATGCCAGGCCTCCACCGTGGTTCGGATTCCACGTTAAACTGTAGGTCCTCCATTTTATCTCACAATCACCCTAACATTACACATTAATCAATAATATCAATAATAATAATAATTATTATTATTATTATTATTGTTATTATTATTAGCACCGCGTCTTACTACCCGTTCGGGTTATACGCACTTACGCTAATGTGTAATGGTAGGGTGATTGTGAGATGAAATGAAGGACCTACAGTTTAACGTGGAATCCGAACCACGGTGGAGGCCTGGCATTCCCCACATTCACAAGATGTCTTGTCAGAGGTGAAGGAAGGGTTTGGTAATCAGATAAATATTTGCCGAGACCGAGGATTGAACCCCGGGCGCCAGCACAGAAGTCTGACACCTTACCCCTACCCTAGACCGCCAGGTCACCTATAATAATTATGTTAATCTCATTCAGATAGTGTACAATCAAAATACCTTTATCATTACTCTTATAAACAACAACCAGAAAGTCATCGTTGTTCCTTTAAAAGTATTATTGTATATATTGTTTACTTTCTTTAACAAAATTCAAATATAATCATAATAGAAAGTCCGTTCCTTTTTTGAGTTGAAAAAAAAGAAAAGGCCTAACATGGTTGTGTGTCCTAAAATCCAAGTACTGTCACATAATACATTATATTATAAAACTGATATAAATATCTAATCGCGTCTTATTATAATAACTCGGTAATTAGCTGAAAAAAATCATACTTACCGTATATTAATATTTATATAAAAAAACAGGATTAAAATAATGATTTATTTGCTATCAACAAGAAGAGCATTTTCCAATAAAAAAAATCATCTTTTCTTATTTGGAAATACCACCCACAGTGCACCCGACCGGGATCGAAACCCGATCTCCCCGTCCTTGGCAGCCTAACCTAACACGAGATTAGCACATTAGACCGTGCGCCCAATGAGGCGGTTATTTATACTCAAAGAGTTGTAGTAAACGGCTAACGTGAATATAGATAAATATTAGTTGACCAGCGTTCCCCCCCCNNNNCCCCCCCTTTTCCAATTGCCAAAGTTTCTGCACCTGTTGTATGTTTTTAGTAAGAAAGTCGCTCAAAGAGATACAGAGAGGATTACTATAAGGTGGAGAAACCTTTACGCTAGTGTTGGGCGTTGGCCTGGAAGAACGCCGCTGAACTACAGTAGCCCCGTGGCTTCTTTGGTGCTGACTGACAGCTCACAGCTGACAGTTGACGGCTTTAAAAGTTACCAAACCAAATTACGTATCCCTACGCCGAACTAAATGATCTGTAAAAACATGTGTTTAGCAGGTGTCACTTCTGACAGTCAAAATTTAAGTATATACCTAAATGTTGACTGTCAGAAGTCAGCTGTCAGCTTTCATTCAGCACCAAAGAAGCCACGGGGCTACTGTACTTGTAACCAAATAGGCGGTTACAGTCATTGTTTATGTTGGGCCTGGAAATAAGTTTTTTGTGGGAATGGTAAAAAAATATATAATTTTTAAAATCTCATAATTATTTTTTAAAACACCATTTTTTATATCAAATGTTTTGATTATTTTAATTTATTTTGTTTGGATTGTTTATATTTATTGTAACATTTAGTGCAAAACTTATTGTTTGAATTTTAAATGATGGCTAGCAATAAATATATTTATTTTTTCCTCGATATTGTTGAGTTCTATAAGTATAGAATAAGAGAAATAAAAAAAAACACTAGTGAATTGGTTTTAATAGTTTTTGAAATATTCTTTCCTTTAGATTAACCTATAGTTTCAATGCGGACAATTTATGCCCCGCCGACTCTTAAGCTCCTGCTAAAACAATAATCCAAAGTTAAGAGGGAAAGGTAACTCTAATTATTACTCCCTCTATAGCATTAGGTTCTCGACATTTCATTGCCACACTTACAAAAGTACGCCACCTAGTTATATCCAGTCCACCTCATTACACCCAATCTCTTTCAGTTTCACTCTAATGTTATCTTCCCATCTGAGTCTAGTTCTTCCCAACGGTTTCTTCCCATTGGGTTGTCAGTTAATTTCCTGAAAGAAATGTTCTAGATTCTCCCATTCACGCTGCATGTCCTGCACACCGTAATCTACAAGACTTGATTATCCTAACAAGGTATTGCATGTAACTCATCATTATGGAACCTCTTACACTTCCCATTTTCCTCAGCCCTTTTTGGACCAAATATATTCGTAAGCGCCTTGTTTTCGAACTCCATACATTTTCTTTCGTTGTCTAAGTTAAGAGACCACATTTCATACCCATTGAGAACCGGTAAAATTATTGTTTTGTATATTCTGAGTTTTTTACATTCCTTGAAAGCAGGCGAGTAGTCAACATCTTACTGACCTAGTAAAAACCATATATTTCCCCGACTGTATTATTTACCTAACTTCCATTCTAATACCTTTATTGCTAGTTTAAATTGTTTCTAAATATTTAAACTCATTAACCCTGTCAAATTGTATGTTACTCGAAGTATTAGTCCTCAATCTGTGCTCTGTGTGCCCATAAACTTAGTCTTTTCAGCGTTCATTTCCAAACCTATTTCCTTTATAGCCTCTAATACAGTTTCTGCCCAATGTTAAACAAGATAAAAACGTGTACGAATACAAATATTCTATATTGAATGTTTTACATCCACTCAATACACGCGGGGTTACTATCACCCGGAACCTCCTGATTATAGTACAACCCCACCTTGGCGAACGAGAGCGCCGTGAGGAATGGACGGCCGCGCGCAAGAGAAACGTGTTGTATCGTGTGACCTCCCCCTCCCTTTCCCCTCGCGCGGTGTTTACTAACAGAAGCGACATAACAACAGTGCGACGTGTTGATAAACACATGTGACCTACATCCACACAATGCTGAGCTGGGTTCTTTATCGTGGAACTACTTATTGTTTGATGACCGGATCACACACAAACAAGGATAGTGCGGTTAAAATAATTAAGAGCGTACGTGTTTTATTTGGTCAGGGTAGGGCATTCTTCTTCTTATTATTATTATTAGCACCGCGTCTTACTACCCGTTCGGGTTATACGCACTTACGCTAATGTGTAATGGTAGGGTGATTGTGAGATGAAATGGAGGACCTACAGTTTAACGTGGAATCCGAACCACTGTGGAGGCCTGGCATTCCTCACATTCACAAGATGTCTTGTCAGAGGTAAAGGAAGGGTTTGGTAATCAGATGAATCTGTGCCGGGACCGAGGATTGAACCCCGGCCGTAAGACATTCTTGAAGGCCTTTTCTCCAACTAGAATCCCACTTTTTATTATTTTTCTGGTAGGAAAAATATGCCTCATATTTAGGTGCGTCACTTATTTAGAGGGACATACCACACTGCAATATTTCTTAAGGCCCTGCCTACCCACTCTGGCGGTGTGTTGAGCTTTCAGTTTTCAAAATAGATGGCGTTGCTAACGTTATACAAACTGGCGAATTCTAGCCATCAGGTTGGCAGCATTACTGGATTGTTTAAACAATTGGGAGGCTGGCTGACGGTATCAGCCGAGGCCGCAAGCAAACTTTTCCTAGAACTGATAGAGATAAGAAGTGGCGCTTTAGACCATGTGGCCACCAAAGTTGGGTATTACCAATCCTAATGTCTAAAAATAACTAAACGATTATAATAACATGACTTACCAAATCTTTAAAATTACGTAGGCAAGAGAGGTGGGTGGAAGATTACGTGAAGGAGGGAGGATCTAAACTCAAGTAAGGATGGCTCCCTTGCAATAAAAACTATGGGCCATAGATACAAGGCCTAGCAGCCGGGTCATGTTATTGAGCAGAGTAGAAACGAACTCAGGTCATTGCTTTATAACTCTCCTTTTTAAAAAAGTCTTGAACTATTTTTTTTCAAATAAATATCTGGGGAGGGTGGTGATAAATAATACTGTATACTTAATTATCAGAGAAAAAAATATTTAAGGTAAAATTAGAGATAACTAATTTTTGAAGATTTTGTCACTAGCTATTATAACCTATACGAGAAAGTATGTAACTTACGATTTTGTCGTACCATTTATTTGTGTTTATTTGTAGGCAGATAAAATAAAAAATAACCCAAATTTAATGTGCTAAATTTGGTCACTGTGCTTTGATTAATTTTTAAACTTTAAAGGTTAAAGAGGCACTAAACTATTTTAAAAGCAGTTTCATTTCGAAGACTAGAACAATTTTGACTATAAATATATATGTTATTTTTATTACTGATATCACCGCGTCATACTACCTATGTTCTGTAGTTTCAAAATCACAAAATCCTTTCTCAATTTATCTTATAATTTAATGTTACGGCTCTAATACAAAATGTGTTATTGGTTTGAAGAAGGATAGATGTTTCTTTCGCACCTTAATCTCAGGACCATAACATTTCACCCACAGCGTCCTTGAAATTTTGGATAATTTTTAATGCTATATGGAACGACATATTAATATCCTTCAGCTGCATTTTGGTAGAAACTACAGTAGCCCCACGGCTTCTTTGGTGCTGACTGACAGATCACAGCTGACTTCTGACAGTCAACATTTAGGTATATACCTAAATTTTGACCGTCAGAAGTGACAGCTGCTAAACACATGTTTTTACAGATCATTTGGTCCGGCGTAGGTATACATAATTTGGTCTGGTAACGTTTCAAAGCTGTCAGTCAGCACCAAAGAAGCCATGGGGCTACTGTATATTAGTGTTAGGTGTAGTATGATTTTGCTAGTAAGTACAGTAGAAATTAGTTACTAAAGCTATTAAAACAATTTTAATATATTCATACACAAAATCATGTCATCTGCAGATGTAACCTTTGATAAATATTATCAATACCTATCAAATAACATAAATAATATAATAACATATAAATTATCAATGCTGGCCGCAAATAAATGTTTTGATTTTCTCTACTTTTCTTCCAACCAAAATCAGGGTATAGAGTAAGAACGTGGTAAAAAGGACAGTTTATAAAATACAAACAACTTGCTAAGATCAAGAGTGATAACATTTTACAATACAAAATTAGTATTATGTTATTATAATCACAGGACGGAACGATATGCGAGTATTATATAATTTTAGGTCACTCTTAGGGCCAGTTTCATAGTCAAGTTTAGTACGCCTTAAGTGCGGCGCTACACTAAATACAAGACGACACCTACCAAAACCAGAATGGAATGGGCCAGTTTCCTATCCGAGAACGGCCCATTCCATTCTGGTTTAGGTAGGTATCGTCATCTACTTAGTGTAGCGCCGCACTCGAGGCGTACTAAATTTGACTATGAAACTGGCCCTAAGGATCGACCCAACGGTCAACCTCCCTGAAATGGTCGGCTTTTAAAGCAAGAGGCTACACACAAATGCACGTCTAGCCTTGTACGCGTCGTCGTCACATACGTGACGAAACACATTCAGAGTGGCAAGAAAATGATATGGTAATGATTGTACACTAATTGAATTGTTTTTTTGTCCGATTGTCCTTGAAAGTAATGAGCAGTTAACAATTTCTCACTTCTGAAATGATTGTGCAAATAACTTTGCGGCTTCTATTGAAACACAGGCCGAAAACATAAAAAGGATAGTCAGATCAACATAAAAATATATTTTTATATTTCTAAATTAATGTGGAGGTGCAAAGATATTGAACCGTTTTCCCCTTTAAACCGACAATATATTTGTTTATCTAATAATGACATTGTCAAAATTGACGCCATTTACCAAAAGTGAAAACTGCAGAACACGGGGTTTGGCCTATTAACACGGAAAAAAAGGTCAAGTAGCTTTCTGCACCGATAATTACACGGTTTAATGTGTAAAATTCGCAATAGACCAAATTGCCGGGTGACAGGAATTCCGAAGTTGGTATCTTGTCCAAGAGTAGTGTCCCACAAATGATTTATCACTGCATTTTAACCATCTCTCTACACACTAATGTGGGTTCACCTACTCCAAACTATCTTTTTCATCCTTATTCCTTAAAATTAAATCGTTAATAATCTTAGTGTAAGGCTTGGTAGTTCAAAAAGTGACTCGTAACTTTTTGAATCCATCCCAATGATCACAGTTCAAAGTTGGTTTAATTTTTCAAAATTGTTTTCTACTCATCTTTCATGCAAATGCCTGTACACTTCCTTTAAAGGTCTACCTATCTCACCCCAGCCTAATTTGTGTAAATATGTTGAAAGCACTATCGGCTAGTAAAGAGTCGTAGCACAAAGGGAAAAAGTAACTTTTTGAATTGCCCTATAAACTGCTCCTTATGAAGCTCCGACTATATAGGAGCTCAAGGATGATTAAAACTAAATGGAAGCGCAATTTGGAAGACGACCTCGCTGCCAAACATTAACCTCCTTTATTTACAGCCCACGAGATCTAGTAGCCAGCTGTGACTATCTGAAGTGAAGGCCTTGAGGTGTTACAATGTATTGAAGTACTAATCAGTTCACAAGTGCAAGATAAACATACAAATAAAATACAATCTATACATTATGATTGCACGGGATTTACCGAATAACGGACCAACTTTGACTAGCACGTTGAAAAATGCTCGTTCGGGCTATCCGCATTTAACTACACTAATGGGGTACGGATAAGGAAGGTAGAATTTAGAGGAAACGTACCCACGTTTGCGTGGAAAGAAGCGTGGTAAGCTATTTAAAGATAAAACACTCTCAGTACACATAGTTGAGATTCAAACCCAAAACTCCCCGTCACTCGCAAACCAGACTAGAAAAGCCTTACACCTTTATCCGCAATAATTTAGTATAATATAATATATATATCGTTGATAATTTAATATTTGCAAACCCACACTCTGATAACCTTATTAAAGTTTGCTGCAACTTTTTTCAGAATGAGATGTACACAATAAGCTAGATCCTATGTTACAATATTGTGAATAAAACATTTTCATACATATGTATACAATTCATAGTCTTTCTTTAGATCATGTGCTGTATGAAGTGTAGTGTGTGTGTGTGTGTGTGTGTGGGTGTGTGTGGGTGTGTGTGTATGTATATATATATATATATATGTATATATATCACTGAGTGATTCGAACCCCATACCTTAAAATATACGCGCTATTATGCTACCAACTTAACTAATAATAATATTTAGCACCGCGTCTTAATACCCGTTCGGTTTGTACGCTTTAAGTACTAATTACTCTAATGGATTAGGAATTGGGAAGGTTGATTTAGAGGAAGTGAACTCGCATTTGCGTGGAGGGAGAGTGGAAAACCATTTAGGAAAAACCACCC
>CABFOW010008995.1:2794-15682 GCA_902141385.1 Timema californicum | reverse complement strand
TTCCTCAGTGGTGGCTTGTGGCCTACTTCCAAGGTGAATGGGCTGGGTTGAGGAGATGGTACCTACAGCCTAGTAAATATTTATGTGTGTGTTTGTGTGTGTACATATCTATACATCCCACCATCTATATACGCGTCTGTTGGACATTTAGGTCTCGTAACTTTAGGGCATTTTAAAGTTACAGGGGAAAAGGGGGAAGTCCCATTTTAATTTAAAATGAGTTGGTGCTTCCATCTGTTAGACAATCATGAGATCTTTATAATTAACTTTAGATTATGGTTAAAAGAGATCTATCTTATAATTAAATTAATAAAAAAAATGTATTTGATGGGGTCCTTAAGGGGTTTGAGATATAAAATATGGTGTCCTGGAAAATGTGTAGTGTTCGTTTCCCCCTATTTCTCCTGTACCCTTCATTTGTGTATTTGGTCGGTTCACATGCAGATGTCCTGTACGTGTATGTGGGGCTGACCTTGTGTCCACATTTGTTCATGTTGGTTTGTTAAGTCACTTTTCCATTTGAAGTTGTTAGATAAGCTTGACTTTTTTTTAGCACCGCGTCTTACTACCCATTCGGGTTATACGCCTAAGTACTAACTACGCTAATGAATTAGGAATTGGGAAGGTTGAATTTAGAGGAAGTGAACCCGAATTTGCGTGGAAGGAGAGTGGAAAACCATTTAGGAAAACCACCCCCAGTTTACCCGACCGAGATTTGAACCTTGATCTCCCCGTCCTCGACAGTCTAGCTCAACACGACTAGCGCGTTAGCTAACTACGCCACCGAGGCGGGTCTTGACTCAATTAAGCTCTCCATTTACACATCGTGTTTTCGCTCTCTCTCTCTCTCTCTCTCTCTACCTTTGATTAGTATCTCGTTTTTCGATTTAAAGTTTCAAGAAATGGACATATATTTTTATTATTTATTTTAGTGTAATTCTTAGTGTGCTTATTTTGGAATATCCGCAACTTAAACAAATTTATGGGCTTTGATAAGAATGTTTGTGTTCATTGTACAATACTACAATAAAAAAAATGCTACAATGAGCTTTAAATATGTTTCAATAGATATGTTTTATATTCTAAGCAAAATATCGTAAAAAAACATCTCTCGAAATCTCTGTCTCTCTACGTAGTTATAAAGCACCAGCACAAGGGGTCGATCAAGGAGACCCTGATAGCAACAAATGGTGGGATCAATTCTCGTTGCACTGCTTTTTTTTCTTAACAAGAATTATTTATCTTGACAACAGTAAACGCTTCACCGCAGAAAATAAGTGGGTAAATACTAAACAAATTACATGGACTGACAAGAAAACCATCTGAGAAAAATCATCAAATGCTAAGAAAAACTGGTATTCTCAAGCCTGCAATAAACGATTGCAAAATAGCTCATTAATTTTTTTTTTTAGGGAGAAAGCTATACGTCTTTTTTTTTTTTCTAACGTTTTCTCAGAACAAATTTTGAAGCATCATTCATTACTTCATTATTTTACTCACTGGTATTTCTTGTTTGGTCTGGTTGATTTAACTCTTACTATATTTTAAATTTAAATTGTATACAATTTTTATAGGCTTTTTTAACCTCTTTTTAAAAATATATATTCAAATTAAAATAATAAAAACAAATGTTGTTTGAAATAATTAGTGTTAAAATTTGTATTTTGTACAATATTGCTCTACTTTTTCCTTTGTTTTTAAATGCTCCGCGTCTTACGACCCACCAGAACTTTTCACAATCCTCACACAAATGGCTTATAGATACATTAATGAAGGTATTTTTTTTATAGAAAGTATATTCTATCCGTATTTGAATGGTGGGAGTAAAAAACTCCTAGGGAAAAAATTATCTTCAGTACACATGGCCTATATTTGAACCCTGAACTTTGTCACCGGAAAACATGACGTGCACATCCATACGAATTTACCCTCTCCTTCCTTTTTCTTTTTGTCTGTTCTTTTAAGTTTTAGTCGGTTCTTTTTGCTAGACAATGCTCTTTTGTAGATTATAAATGGCAAATTATAGAAAATGTTAACACAGCAAACATAGATTACAGTCCACTTTTCATAGGAAGGGCCTTTCTGACAACCATACAATTTACTAATTCTCTGTATACTTTCAACTGATCTACTTTCACGCATTCGTGCATCAAGTCAGTCTGTCACTTTTGATAGATATTATCAATACTTATAAAATAACACTAATAATATAATAAAACTTTATCAATGCTGATCGCAAAACTAATATGTTTGAATTTTATAACAGCATCTTACAATGAAAATTGGACTGTAGCTTTCGGTTGTATCCCAACTCTGGCACCAGCCTGGTAGAAGCGCCACTGTACAAAAAAATATATGAGAAGATACTAGAAAAGAGAATAAGAAATAAAATTAAAGGAAGGTGGAGGGAGGAACAGCACGGATTTAGGAAACAGAGGTCTACAATAGACTTGATCTTTGCCAAACGACAGCTGATGCAAATAAGGTATGAATCTGGGAAATACTTGTTTGTAGAGAAGGCATATGATAGTGTGAATAGAAATAAAGTTTAGAAAGCGATGGAGGAGGCCGAAAGGAAAAGAGGAGTTGTAATGAAATTTAAACGCATATTTGAGAATAAAATGTGGGTTGTGTTAAGATGGAGAGTGGGAGGACTGAGGGGCTAGAAAAAAAAACAAAAACAAGTGTAGCAGGGGAGTGTCCTCTCAGCACTTCTACTTGTAATGGTGATTGAAATGATCATGAATAAAGTGGCAGGAAAACTCGGGGAAGGAAGAATGATAACTTGATGGTATGGGAGGAGAAGGAAGAGGAAGTACAGGAACAGCTATTGGAATGGAATGAGATTTATCATGGTGAAATGGATATGATGGAATTGACAAGGAATAGAATAATTCATAGTAAAGGTAAAAAGTTGGATGGGGTAGAGGTTAAAAAAAGACAAAATGTAAAATATCTTGGATGCGTGAATTAGACGAAAGGTGAAAGTAGAGAGGATCTAATAAGAAAAGGATAGCAGGGAGAGTGTTTCTATAGGTGTATAAGATTTGCTCTGGAGAAGAGAAATGCTCTCTAATTGTGAGGAAGTGTTGTACAGGGCGTACTTTGTACCCATTGTCACATATGCAGCAGAAACATGGGCAATGAACGCAAGAGAGAGTAGGAAATTGGAGGTCATGGGAATGTTAGCAATCTAGCTGCCACGAGGAGAAACCAGATTAAGGATTAAAGTATCCTCCGGGAAAGTGCGAGGGTAGAGGGAGTACATGAGATAGTAAAGAAAACAAGACTGAGACGGTGTGGTCGTGTAATGAGGATGGAGAAGAAGAGGATGCTAAAGAAAATGATGGAAATAAAAGTATGTAGGAAAAGGTTTTCAAGGGAGGCCAAGAAGGATTTGGGAGGAGCAGATAACAGAAAGTGTTGAAGTGAGAGAAGATTGTAAGCAATTAAAGGAGGAAGAATGGTGGGAGGATAAAGGAAGGCGTCGGCATTATAGTAAATTGACCCAGCCACGGGTTTTAAATATTCTATGAGATTTAAATGTTAGGCGAAATCATTCGAGTCAAAGTAACAATAAAATGTGATTAAAATAAAGCCTGTTGATAAATTTATATCATGGTACCAAGCAGTAGCAACAGTTTCTTAGTTATTATATATAAATGTATCAATAATCTTAATTTTATTATTTCGACTTTACTGATTTCTCCTAACACTTTTCAATTGGGATTCAATTTGACTTAAGACATCGCAACTGCTGGGGGTTTTGATCCCAAGTTTTTGTTAACGACTTGTACCGACACCACGTAGATACGCGCCCACCCCAAGTCTACGTGCCGACAAGTACCACAGGGGTAGACATAGTGTATTGGCTGCACTGTTCAAACTGGCCCACAATCCCCTTGTGGGCCATCACTAATTATAATTTGAGGTATTTAACGTTTGCTTTCGGAACCGACTGGTTGTATAACTCGACTTACAAACTAACTTAACTCATCAACATACACAACATCAAGTCTCCCGACCGTCATTTCATCAACAGTAATCCTGAACAGGTAGTGAGTGATACGCGTGCTAAAAAATAATAAATAATCACCGGTGATAAATTGTTCGGTCATGTCGGGAATTGAACCTGAGAGCCTCAACTCAGGAGGCAGATATGCTAACGACTAAGATAAGGTACCGGGCCACCATTAAAATTATATTAAAAAAGTAGTCCACAATATTTCAATTGTATTATGTATTTAAAGTGATTAGACCTACTTTATTTATATATTTTAAAATATTTATAGAGTTGTAGAAAGATTAAATTTTGTCAAGATCCTAAGTGAGTAAATAATGAACCTACCAATTTTGATTTTAATGAGAGACAGGAATCGAACTATTCTTTCGGATATGATTCACAAGGTTACACACCATCAAAAAATTGCAAATTTCAAAAATATTCAAAGGTAAACAGCAATTTTAGAAAACAACCATTTATTTCTACAGTAATTTCGTGAATTCCACCAAATCTATTCTAATTTATTTATTTTTTACCAATACAATTGACTGCGGTTATTTTCATCTCAAAGTTTACAAATGTTCAACATCAAACGCCGCAATCAAGGCCGGCGCAAAGGTTGCATACACGCTAGGTTTCACGCCCCAGTTGTATCCTGTGTTATATAAATAAACCGCACGTTCTACTCGACGCACAATAATAATTATAATAATTAAGTGACCAATTATTGGGTGTGAGGGAGTAAAATAATCAAAAGAGATAAATATAAAAGTGGTGACCGTTCACCCCCACCTCCCAATCAGTGTGTGCAAAAATATCATCACATCTTCCCTTCTATTTTTATTATTAACATTTTTGGAAGCTTTTGATTAAGTGTCAAAGTGATTCGCCGACAAAGCGGCTTCAAATGTTATAAAAGTAATCATGTTGCTCATCTTCCGCACGTTTTCAATAGTTCGATTCCTGGTACTTGAGTTTTGAAACAACTCCACTTGTGTATGTGTCCGACGTAAGCCGCGTAGCGTACCAACCCCTGAATCGCTACGTGCCACGGCGATGCAGGACGTCGGTTTTATTTGGCAGCCACCTTGAAAATCGTGATCCCCATCGGAAGCAGGAAAAGGGCTTTCCGCCTCTGAGAGCATCTCCCATCGCACCTTTTAAAGTCGGCATATTGAAACGATTTCTTTTGTTTATGAATACTTTTTTTTTCATGGGTGTGCTATCACGTTTATAAAGGGTGTTAAAAAAAAGGGTTTAAAACTTTAAGATCTTGTACTTAAAAAAACTTAGTAAATATAAGACCTAGCACAGAAAACACCTGGATTATTTGAATCGCCTGACAAATGTTTTCAACTCGTTGTTGTAATTCTGCTTTAAAAAAATTGGGGGGGGGGGGAATATGATATACTCCTAGGTATCCTTCCATTAAAAAATCCAAAGAGTTAAGATCAGGGGACTGGGCTTGGGAGGCCCAGTGCGACTGGACTCTCTTGACCAAACTATCGCATCCAGTCGCATTACCCCTCCTCCCCCGCCCCCTCACGCTCCCTGACCTTAATCTTATAGTTGTTGTTTTTTGCGTGGGGATGTTTAAAGAGTTTAGTATCTAGCTGTTTCCTATAAATGATTGATTTATCAGACTTTAAAACAGCAAGTTGAAAACTGTTGTCGGATGATTCGAATGAAGCCAGGAGGGGTTTCTCAAAGAGCAGGCAACAGTCGGTTTCAAAGATACGAAATTTGTGTGTAAATGAAAGGACATCATTTAGAACCTTTTTTATTTTATCAAGGTAATAAATTTATCCCACATAAACCCAAATAACATTTCAATTTTTATCGATTTTTTTTATTACCTAACACACAGTCGCTTGTATCTCTGTTTGAATTGGTTTGCGGACCTGTGTTTACTGAACTTTTTTATTCTTTTTAATGAGTATTAAAAGATCTAAACCTGTTTTTTTTAACATTCTGTATATCTAAATCGGTAATTTCAAACATGCGGCTGACCATAGAGCCGTATGTGGCCCGATTCATGATTATTTGCGGCCCACGGTCCTAATGATGACGAACCAAGATACATTGCGGCCCGGTTACCCTTTATTATAAAAGTTGTAGGATTACACCTCACATTTAACTGGCGAAATTTGATTGTTCTAACAACGCCCTGTAAACTATGCGCAGAAAATTAAAGTAAACAAATCTACTTAGACAACATTTTATTAATTTTGTCCTAGAATGTTTGTAATTTATAAAAACATCACAAATACTGACATTAAGATGGGAATGTAGGGAACGCGAGCTAAGGATAGTATTTTTGATTTTTTTTGTGTCAAAACTTTTTTGATGAAAATATAATTATTATTATCAGCGCCGCGTCTTACTACCTGTTCGGGTTATACGCACTTACGCTAATGTGTAATGGTAGGGCGATTGTGAGATGAAATGGAGGACCTACAGTTTAACGTGGAATCCGAACCACGGTGGAGGCCTGGCATTCCCCACATTCACAAGATGTCTTGCCAGAGGTGAAGGAAGGGTTTGGCAATCAAATAAATCTGAGCCGGGACCGAGGATTGAACCCCGGACCCCCAGCACAGAAGTCCGACACCTTACCCCTAGATCATCAGGTCACCTTGATGAAAATAAATCAATTACTACTTCAATACAAATATTGAGTTTAATTTTCTTCGCATTGTGATATCAACAGTTGTTGAATATCTATCAAGGATGTCCTGGAATTTAAAGACAACTTTTTCTCTTCATCTTAAAAGTTTCTCGTTTAATTCCGCTATGTTCATTACAAATATTCAACAACTGTGTATATACTGTGTGAAGAAAACTAAACTCTAGGTTTGTACTGAAGAAATATTTGCTTTATTGTGGAAAAAAAAAAGTTTGCTATAAAAACAGTAAAAACCATTGGCCTTTTCTCGCGTCCCCTACACTTGTACTTGAAAGCAGACGCGCTATTCCGAGGCTAGTAGTCGGCCGGTGTTGTTAGAGGGAATGTGAGGATCGTTACCTGGGTGTGGTCGGACTACACGCTCCTGGGGGATGCAGGTAGACAGTTTCCGTGTTACCGCCCTGTTTGTTGTGACTGCCCCTTCCACCGTCCCCTCCACACTATACAGGGTGTGTAAAGGCCATTATCACCGGGATAGCCGCTTGTTTACACAGCAGGAGCAGCTATAGGGAGGGTAGAAAGATATGAGGGGAGAGTGGGAAACACCTCGTTACACCTGGCAGAGATTCGAGACCCGACCCCTTCAACACCAGCAAACTAAACTAGATGAAATTAAAACCTCAGTTCACGCGCCTACGTGTGTAGCGTATTATTGTTATTATTTTCAATAGTAGTAGCAAGAGTATTAGTAAAAGTACGTTCATCACTATGGTAAAAACAAATTAATATAATATACACGTGCGAGAAGGGTTGTTTAAATTAAGTGCACCCGCATTTGTGTTACAAGAGAATAAAACCGCTACAGTAATACTTTGGTCTAAAAACCTCCTCCTCCACCCCAGTCCACCTGGATTCGAATCTAAGACCAATGAAACCATTATACCACCTTTAAAAAATCAACAAAATTGAAAAATAATTGTATTAAAATGATATTTTTTATTAAACTGAATCCCATTTTTTATTAAACTGAATCCCAATGTTGCTACTGTCGAGTGAATAACGCTGAAAACTTAATTCAGATGGGATTTCTTGTTCGAGCGCAATCTTGTGTCCAATTTCCCGGTTAATCGTATGTGGGATAGGCTCTTAAGGTGGGAGTGTAGGGGATATGAGGAATGGTGTTTCAGTGTAAGTGTAATTATTTTTCCACAAAATAAATAAAATATTGCTCCAGTAGAAACAAAAGAGTATAATTCTCTTCACATGGTGTTACGGATTTTTGTCGCTCAGGGAAAATTCTTAGACCCCGGCTGGGTTTGAACCCACGAACATCTGGTCCTGAGATGCGCACTTTATCCCAAGATCACGTAGGTCAAAGATTCAACTAAAAGAAATTGAAACAGGTGATTTGGGCACCTCACCCGCTTTAAGTAAATGTTTACGCACTTACTTAAAATAAATATCTTTAATCCTCCAAGGAACGCGAGAAAAGACCAATTTTTTTGCAGTTTTTATGGCAAAACCTTTTTTTGGCCAAAATAAAAAACACATTGTTTTAGTAGAAACATTAGAGTTTAATTTTCTTCACGTGGTGATATCAACAATTATTGGGATTTAATGAAAAGTGTTATCTTCATTTAAAAAGTTTCTCATCTAATCCCACCATGCCCATGACAGATATTTAACAACAGTTGATATCACCGAGTGAATAAATGTGAAATCTGCGTGTCTACTGGAGAATAACTTGATTTATTTTGACCAAAAAAAGCTTTGCTATAAAAACTGCTAAGACGTTGCCCTTAACTCACAATAATGAACATCCCACCTTAAAGGTATTATGCCTAAAGAAGCGCATATAAATATAGATCTATTTTTAAAAAACAGCTCTTATATTAATTGTATTAATATTTTGCTACATTACGTCGTCCGGGGTATCAATATTTTACATTGGTGGTGTAGTGTTGATTAAGATAGAGTTGAGGGGAAATTTACCCTCTGCCGAGATTCGATCCTCGTTCTACCTGTCATCGTAAAACCGTACCAAAAATCGAGGTTGACCCCAAAGACTTCGTACCCACCAACGTGGATAAACTTAATTAAAACGTCACTTACATGTTATATTCCTTATCTAATTATTTGAAGTTGATTAATCAGATGAGCCAAACAAAGTAATGACAAAGTGTGATTCCTGTCGTTAATAGGTCCTTTTGGTCGTGGTTTAGCCCATTATTGCACTGAGCAGGTCCTGATGAACGTAAATAGATCCAGAAAGGCGTGTACTGGACACTCCCTGAGACGTTCATAATGACAGGAACCGACGGTCGAGACTTGTGGTAGGAACGGAAAGTGCAAGCTGCCCCNGGGGGGGGGGGGGCACTTTTTATGTGAGAGATTGGTGGGTTGGCCAACTTAGAGTCGACCAGATAATTTATTTAAACTGATTATAGCATAGCACAAGAATTTATCTGAGCGATAGTGAAAGGGGCTACCAATTTTGTCAGGAAAAATATTTTCTCATACCTACCAGGGTATTTCTACATGTCACAATCGACGTAGGACTAAACCGTTTTACCTCCCCCCCGAAGGAAGAAGTTTGCTACAGATTTTTGTCGTTCAAGAAAAATCCGTTGCCTACGTCTGGGTTTGAACCCATGAGCCGTGGGTCTTGCGGCGAGAACTTTACGCTAAGACCACTGAGGTTGGCGATTCGATTAGAATAAATTGAAACAGGTGGATTTTGGGCACTTCACCCGCTTTGAGTGACTTTGAGTGAATGCTGTTGCATTTACTTAAAATTAATATCTCTAAACATGTGTCCTTATAATATGTTAAAGTGGGGATGTAGGGGACGCGAGAAAAGGCCAGTTTTATTGCAGTTTTTACATCAAAACTTTTTTTGGTCAAAATAAATAAAATATTGCTCCAATAGAAACATAGAGTTTAATTTTCTTCACCTGTTGATATCAACAGTTGTTGACTATATGTCATGAACATAGCAGAGTTAGATGAGAAACTTTTTAAATGAAGAGAAAAAGTTGTCATTAAATTCAAGGACACCCTTAACAGATATTCACCAACTGTTGGTATAATCACGTGAAGAAAATTAAACTGTATGTTTGTATAGAAGCAATATTTGATTTATTTTTACCAAAAAATTGTCTTGTTATAGAGATTGAAAAAAGCGTGTATTTTCTTGAGTTTCCTTCCTACATCCCCATTAGCTTTGAACGGCGTGAATGAGCATTGAGAGTTACAGTGCTAAATTAACCTCATCGGCAGATTTTTTTTTAAACATCTTATATCGTTTTTGATTTTATGGGAAAATGCTTCCGGTGATAAATTCCGCTCTAAAGAAGTGTGCTGATTAAAATCTAGTGCTTAAAAATAATGATACTCACCAAAACTTTGAAAAAGTAAGAGTTACAAACTTAACTAAATATCTTCTTTAAGCATACCATTTATGTAAAAGTTTAATTTTTCATTTTTTTTATTTGTGATTAATGGCGTGCTATCACAGATTGGCTTTTAATTAAAATTGATTATAAATATTTAGCTAATGTTTAATTAAGAAAAAATACTTAGAAATATATTATTTAAGTCGTCCTTAACTTTGTATCTCGTTTGAAATATGGGTAATATTATTTTCCACTGTTCCACCACGCTTTCATCTGCCCTAAAAATATTATTCCTATTTGACTGCTCCTCTTTAATTGAGTTTAATCCAGACAAATCTTTTTAAATAATTGATTTATCAAATTACACATATAATTATTGCACAAACTATTTTTTTTAGGGCGTATCATTATCTATTCGGGTTGTACTCAAATATATTTATTCAGCTAAAAGGCTAAGGGCGAGGAAGGTAGAATTTAGAGGAAAATGTATTTTCATTTGCGTGGAGGGAGGGTATGAAACTATCTAGAAAAACAGCTTAGGGCTAGGAGCCCTGACCGTTATTTAACCGGTAAACCAGATTGAATGAGCTTTACATTAAAACCGTATGCTCAACGTTGCGGATTATTCCCATTGTAAAAGGGCCCTACTCATCCCAATAATGAAATACAGACACACACAGACGGCCCATAAAGCTATAGGTGATGGCATTTCCTTTCTCCTCTGTTGGCAGACGTGGAGGAGCTATCCGCCCGATTGAGTTTGATGTCTCCAGGTGGCACCACTGAGCAGCAGGATGCCAGCGCCGTGGCGGCGGAAGGCTACAACACCAACCAGTGTATTTATCTGGAACAACTCCTCGGTAAGTCCAGCGTTGCCAACTGTACGATCTGGATACTACTTGTACTAATCCCATCTTTGTACAACGTACGATCCAATATCGAAATATCAATCTAAAAATAATATACGGAGGTTCTAATTTAAAAAAAATAACAGCACTAGTAAAATACAAATATTATTATTAATTTTTCAATGGGCCAACTGATCAAGTAGGTTCTAGGTGCATTAGAGACTTAAGTTGAGATAAATCTGGCCTCACACCATAAGAGATTTCCATTTAGATTCCGATGGGTTCGAAATTAATTTGTATGTTGTGTGATTGATTTTGAATCTAACATAATGGCCCCCCTATGTGCTAGTATCGCCACTTGCGTGTTGAAAAATTTCTTCCCGTATAATCTTAGAAACCTTAGTATCATATCAGGCCTAATACAATCTCTGCTTTAATTTTTTTTATGAATAGCCTTAACTGACATCTAGGAAAAGCTTTTAGAACTAATATTTTGCATCCATCTGTCAAGTCTTATATGCTTGGCAATTATTACCTTTAGTATTCAAAACTTTCACAACAAACTTTTTTTTAAGCATGTGTATATTATTGAAATATGAGATTATAAAAACAACTGTTTGGATGGGTTTTTTATTTCACTTAAAAATTATTTACACACGGGGGGATTCTAAAACAAAGATAATGAACAGGATGAAATAAAGGCTTTTGACGACGTAATAAAACACGTACTCGTTCGTGTGCATGTGTTTACAAAATAAAACCCTTTTTATTTTGAAAATAATATTTTGTATTAATTTTCCATAAGTTAAGATCTTTTTTTAATATAGTTTATGGTGGCGATATACTTATAAGATGATAAAAGTGCGAACATAGACTTTTTTATTTCATGTACTATAAATTATAATATATCTTGTTGCCACACTCGATAAACCAACAACAAAATTGTTTTTATTAAGATCTTTGGTTATTTCATTTATTTATAAATAAGTTAATTATATAATAATCCTTAAGGAAGTCATATTAACAACTTTTTATATCTCGTTTGATTAACTGCAGACTCTAGTTTTACGAAGCAAATAAACATTATTTATACAAGGATTGACATTAGTGATTTTCAAACAATGTTTGCTATGTAAAAAAACTCTGAAAGGCCATTTGTAAACTGAATTATATTTCAGGTCCGTGTATTATAGTTCGGGACTAGAGAGTTGGCAACCCTGGATTAGACCGACCTGTCTCAGTTTGCCACGCACTTGAATTATGTCAACCATTATCTGGTGTTTTATTGGCGTACAGACGCGATCATAAACGGAGACCTTGATCTTTTGTGATCCGTTGATGATCCCGAACCGTGACATTAAATAGTATTTCATTCAGTCGGAGATCGACTGTTACTAAAAGTCATCAATTTATATTTATGAATTATGTAGATTACAGGGCAAGCAAGAGCCTTCAACTAGTACTCGTAGTATTATTTAAGTGGGTCAGCTGCAGATACATCAAGTCCTGACGGACTACAAGTAGTTTTTATTTTGAAAATTGCTCCCCAGATTTTTATCCTAGCTGTACGATGCTTCACTAACTGAACTGAACATGCACAGCATAGTTCATTAGGCTGTGCATAACACGTACTGACCACAGACAAGGATACACCAGACCCACAACCTTCATGTTAAAATGGCTGCGCTCATTGGGAGAGCTTGAGTCCTTCTACACGAGGATCGCTAGGTGTATTCCCGAGTGACACCATTGTTATCAAACAGGCATTTAAAAAAAATCCCTTTAAAGATGGTTTTTATTAGAGAACAGACAAAAATTGCCTTCTAATGTCAATAAATTGGCTTTCACAAAGCTAAGTTTAGATAGCGGCCCAACCTCTCCTTCCTGTAAACCCTCTACCCCCACCCACCCAACCTCCCAAACGAGCTTACTCAGACTACAAATCACAAAGAACACGTAGAATACAATTATTATTTTTTTGTTCAGGCGAATGTTGTACAGTTGTAAACAATCTTA
>CABFOW010008994.1:0-15682 GCA_902141385.1 Timema californicum | reverse complement strand
CTGACAGAGATTCGAACCCCGATCTCCCCATCAACGGCGGTCTAGTCTACTGCGAGAGTAGCGCCTTAGACCACGTGGCCACCACAGTGGGTCCCCGTTTGATTACATATTGCTTTAGAGCTGAGCAATTTCTCACTTACTGAGATGACTGAAGGACCTCGGCCCTGTCGAGTGAAAGTCTAAAACCTATTCTGTGGGACGGTGGGCGGGAGGTTGAAAGGCGTGGCGTGGCTTCACAACCAACCAAAAGTATCCTTCCGCGCCAACAAGAACAGATAGATCACGGAAACCGTAGATGGCGCTATCTACCGGACAGGTCTTGTGGAAAAATCATACGTTTGGAAATATCAGTTTTCTCGAGAACGAGTGAAATATTTATGTTAATATTTTCAACACCTCTTCTAAGATAACGTATCGATGTTTGTTAATTGTTACATTTTCTTATTTTTTGTTATGAATCCGGCAGTTTTCTATTGAAAAATGTCAATTTCATAGATATTTTATCACTGTTAAAATGATATAGGAGGCGTGTATATAAAAAGTACAACTTAATAAACATGCTTCTGTTCTTGAACAAACCGTTTCCGAAAAGAAAACTGCAAAACAATAAAAATTCTTGGAGATAACCGTTTTTTCCCACGGCTCTGAATTTCCACGCCAAACGAAAAGGGACAATCACCTGAAGCTCTTTCTATTAAGAACACTCAAGGTCACCACAGTTATCTTTACTGTTCTTTGCAGAAAGTTATTGATTGAAACTCTTTCTGTTGAGAGAGGTTCAAATACATTAACATGGATAATCCTGTCTTGACTTTCCGTGACGTCACAGGTATGCAAAGCCCTTAGTAATCGTAGTATCTTAACCAACTCCTGAAACGTCAAGCTCATGACCTTGCCTGATCATCATGGATTCCAATAAGAGTTTGATGGAGTAAGGGATGGAGATGCTTTTAGCTCATCGGTACGTTAATAAGTTCCCCGGTTCGAGTCCCATACTCGGCTGTTATATTTAATTTCGGTAACATGTCAAACTAACCGAGGTAAACGAATTTATGCAACATAATAGAACGTGGCTCCATTAGGGGCGAGCTGGCGTCATCATCATTCGAGAGTGACCCGGTATTGTCTCGAGGTGTGACCACGGCTATGACGTCATCACTCTAGAGTGACCTTCGAGGTCATCGGTAACTGACTCTGGCCTCACGAGGGTTGGGTTCGTTCCCAACCGGGTGACTATTCAGGTTAGCCAGGTTAACGAGATCTGTAGTCCTCTGTTCCCCCTCCCCTCCCTGCTCGCTGTCTCTCAGTTAAATGACCTACGACCCGCGTCGGCGAACACGTGGACAAAGCATCAAACCCGTCCTAGTCTGGTTTGAAAATGACGTGGAGGTCAGAACTTGAATCCCGGCTGGTCTTACTAGGGGTATATATTGTTGACCTCGGCGGGGCTTAGACCCAATGTTCACTGGTTCAAACCCGACTGGGGTCAATGCATTTTTCTAGAGCGATAAAAATTTGTAGCACAACTTCCTTTGGAGAGGATAAAGCCGTCAGCCCCGTGTAAATTTTAGCACGTGCAAGAACCCTGGAAGGTATGTGAAATAACTTTGGAAAGTGTGGGAAAAACCCTAGAAAGTAAATTAAAGAACCCTGGAAAGTGTGGGAAAGAACCCTGGAAAGTAAATGAAAGAACCCTGGAAAGTAAATGAAAGAACCCTGGAAAGTAAATGAAAGAACCCTGGAAAGTGTGGGAAAGAACACTGGAAAGTGTGGGAAAGAACCCTGTGTAAACCTCTTGTAACAATTAACTAACATTATTGGAATTGTGATGGGAAAACCAGACAAGAAGTTTAACAGTCATTAACAAAGATGGTTTGTTTTATTTAGGACAAAAATAGAAAGTAAATACATAATTAGAGCAAAATATAGCAATATGGCGTGAAGCGCTTCTCCTCTCAGATTTAAATAACTCTACTGAGATAAAGGAATTAATTGACATTACAATGTCTGAAAATAAAAAAGCGAAACATATAGTTATATTCTGGTTGTCAGTTTAACAGTAATATTAATCGCCATCATGGAAATCTATGGTTCCTCCTATGGTTCCTTCGGTTATAGCATTAAGTGCAAGCAACGATACTACATTGCAACTCTAAATAAACATCTAAATTTAGGCAATAAAGGAACAACACTTACGCGCCTTTAGATCTAAAGAAATCAACATAAAGTTGAACCAAAACAATAGATAGAATAAGACGTTAGGCCAAGCCCCAACTCTAACACCTAAGTGCCCTGTTCTCTCAGTTAAATAGATAACTAAATAATCCCATATACACTAAATACGCAAACTAGAAAGGACGGGCGGTAAGCCCGAGACGCCGAGTTCACCAAAGCGTGGCCGAAAATATATACATGAAATTAAATATACCTGTATAGCTAAATGCTGATAGCTCGGATTGGTAGTAAGAGGCCACGAATAAAAACTAAGCTAGATATTAATAATTTTCATATACACAGCTGTTTAGGTAGGAAGCCCTTTCTGGAAGGTCTTATTTGGTCCCAGAGTCCTAATACAGTAGTATATTTGTAGGATTAAAGGCCTTACAAAAGGCACTTCCTGAAACCTTTCTGGAGGAAATATTTTCCTGGAAAAACACTACTATATGGCGGGGTCCTGGTACGAAATAGGAACTTTGAGAAACATCTTTTTTTTCCTTCCAAAATCAGGAAATACTTTTATGTTCGGAAAGTTTAATTTGATAATCCGTAATTTTTTAATGATTATAAGAACGACAGTAAATTTATGGCGAAGCCACGTCTACATAATTCCTCTAATCCCCTTAGTTTTGATGTCTTGCTCATCTTCACATGCATTTATAATATCTTAATCGCTACGAGGTAATACGATTATTTCACTTATTCGTCTGGCAAACATTCAAATAATTCTCCCCAAGATTGCCAAACCTTACACGGATCCCAAAATACCAACATCGACCCAAAGAGGGTACAATTCATTATAAAGCGTCTCAAAATAAATTTTGAGGGAAGTTGAAAATTAATAGAATGTCTAAGGCTTTTACTGCACTCAAATATTAAAACGTCCCAATTATTTTATCGTAGGGTAAGAGAATAAAATTGTTTTATAACTTAAGAGCTTCAAGTTTTATTCTCGTAATTTGACTAATAAAGTTCAAAACGTGTCGTTTATTTAATAACTAGGAGGGGATTGGGAAAATGGCTGCTAAAAACCATTTTGTTTTTGTTATTTTGGGGCTTCGTTAGCAGCTCAAACAATAATTTAGTGTTTTTTTTACTTTCATTCAACCCCTTGGAGTGGAAATTAAAATTCTTTAAAGGGTACTCATGGGTGATTTTCAAAAATTCAAAATACTTTGAAAATGTCTCAATCGATTTTATTAAAAGGTATATCTGTGGAGAGTTTAACATGACAAATAAAAGTGTATACTTGTTTTATGGGGGGAGATTCGTCTAAGGGCACTTAACTTTTTGGCTAGTTTTTAAATTTGAATATTTACAAAAATGGCTTTAGCGATTTGGTTTAATATGGATATCAGTCAAGTTTCTTAAATTATAAATAACTATAATCAATATATATTTTTTAAATTATATTAGTTTACAAATGATTGACTTTTGTAAAATTTTAATTTTTTTAGAAAATAGTTTTAACAATTTTGTTCAAAATTGTTATCCAAGAACTATTTTACATGATAAATAATAATACATTTTTATTTTTTTAATACAAAATAATTTTAGGATTTTTTCAAAAAAATTCTAGAAAATTTGAAATTTGTTAAAAATATACTTACAATTTGTCCTAAAATTTACAAATCAAGGGTTTTTATTGTGTTGCTTATTGTGATGTGTTTTTTTATGAGGAAAGCTTACTTACTTTGCTGAAAACCTATTTTTGAAAATGTTCTTTCCAAGCTATAGTCAAACCACTTGAGAAAGATTGTGCGATGTGTCGTACCATTTATTTTGTAAAGGTATTTCTTTTTTTTTTAAATTCTACAAATCGTAGTTATTTGGTTTATTCCCAAAAGTGCCCCCAGGATTTATAGTTGTCAAAATTGACATTGGTGGTCTAAAATAACAACTGAAGAACACTTGTCACAGCACATGACTAAATGAACGCAGACTCAGGGTTTTTGAACGGCCGGATAAGACTATACAAGGATCGGGAACTAATAATGTGAACGCCAAGAAAATATATTATTTAAATTTAACACCGACACCTGTACACAAGAATCAAACCCGGGACCTTTTACTTAGTACGTCAAAGCTCTTACCACTGAGATATTCAGGAGTTGTCCCGTAACAAGGATAATTCTTCGCCCATACTTTGAGGCAGAGTTTGTGATAGACGTGTGGAAATCGTCAGCTACATATGAGCTAGCAATTAAGAGCGTGTATCACACGTCAATCAACTCTGTGATACAGTCGGCTAGAAATCGTAAATTGCACCAACAGGTGGGTCATTTCTGATCAAACATTAATGTAGATAAATAGTTAATAGAGGTTCCTAATACTGAACATTGGTGACCTGGTGGTCTAGGGGTAAGGTGTCAGACTTCTGTGCTGGCGGCCGGGGTTCAATCCTCGGTCCCGGCACAGATTTATCTGATTACCAAACCCTTCCTTCACCTCTGACAAGACATCTTATGAATGTGGGGAATGCCAGGCCTCCACCGTGGTTCGGATTCCACGTTAAACTGTAGGTCCTCCATTTCATCTCACAATCACCCTACCATTACACATTAGCGTAAGTACGTATAACCCGAACGGGTAGCAAGACGCGGTGCAAATAATAATAATAATAATACTGAACATTGTTGAAATATTAAATTATATTTGGATGAAAACTGCATTGAAAGGGCCTTTTTTTACTATTTTAGAAGTTCTTCACAGATAAGCACTGTCCACAAACCTCTATTCTGTCATAACAGGGGCGTACTGTAGTTATTAACAAGAAACTGTGTCGCTTTGTCCCCCATTGTCACCGCGGGATATGTCGAGTAATCATTCAAATACGAGTGCACTGCACACATTTCTGGTATATCTCAGGTCTTTTCTTTTCCATTTAACTCCCAGAATGCCTCGCGTGAGCTGAGTTGGGCCTGCTGTGATGAACGCTCCTAAGACCGCGAGCTATCAGGTAACTGAGCACATTCGATTGGTGAGGGCTTTGTGGCGACCCTGGGCACGTGACGACTCCTGGATAGATCATCGGTAAGAACATTGGCGCACTAAGCCAAAGGGCCCGGACTCGATTCCCATGTACATATGTTCTTTTAAATTTAAAGGATATTATTTTGTTAGCACCGCGTCTTACTACCTGTAGATATTATACGCCTATATATATACTATTATTATTATTATTAGCACCACGTCTTACTACCCGTTCGGGTTATACGCTAATGTGTAATGGTAGGGTGATTGTGAGGTGAAATGGAGGACCTACAGTTTAACGTGGGATCCGAACCACGGTGGAGGCCTGGCATTCCCCACATTCACAAGATGACTTGTCAGAGGTGAAGGAAGGGTATATATATACTAATTTCATTAATGGGTTTGAGATTATGAAGGCTTAATTTAGAATAATAATAATATTTAGCACCGCGTCTTATTACCCGTTCGGGTTATACGCTTTAAGTACTAATTACCCTAATGGATTAGGAATTGGGACGGTTGAATTAGAGGAAGTGAACCCGCATTTGCGTGGAGAGAAAGTGGAAAACCACTTAGGAAAAACCACCACCAGTTCACCCGACCGAGATTCGAACCTCGATCTCCCCATCCTCAGCAGTCGAGCTCAACACGACAAGCGCGTTATCCAACTACGCCACCGAGGCGGGTCTTAACTTAGAGGAAATTCACCCGCGTGAAGGTGGAGTGGAAAACCACCCCTCAGTGCACACGCCTGGGTTTGAACTATGATCTCCCCGTCTTCGGAAGTCTAGTCCAACACGAAATTAGCGCGTTTGACCATGCAGCTACCGAAGCGGGTGATATGATATTTATATGTCGCTATAACTGTACTTATCCACGACAACAACTGGCTATTTAATTTACCAGGGAAGTATAATAGTCTTTACTAGAATGTTCTAACATTCTTATAATTAGTAAAGTTTTTTTTAAGGATCTTATACTTGAATCCTCGATTAGTCTTAAGGGTTCGAGGCTTTCCATCCTTACTATATATTCCAAGTAGAATTGAATCTGCGTTATAAGCAAATAATGTACAAACAACCTTTTTTCCTGGCGTTAAAAATCATTTTGTCCAACCCTTGTAGATCACCACTGACCGTTCAATGGACGTGCTTGTGAACGGTGTATCGACCTCGTGTCTTGTAAATCTATAAGAGACCCTGAGGTGTATGCAAATCGCCGCGCGGCTGTGTATAACATATTGTATTGAAAACTATCTCACGGCGATAACGCATTTTTGTTGTTGTTCAGAGATGATTTTTATTCATAAGATTGTTATTTAAGGGTCCGCCTCGGTAATTGAGAAATTGCGCGCAGACGTTCAGTTAAAATGCAAGATTTAAATACACGATGCAATTATTAAAAATATAGTCCATGGCAAAATAAAGTTGAACAATTTCAAAGGGCTATTTTTCTTAACAACCCATATTTGAGTTTTATTAATATAAATAAATATGTAAAAATATGACTAGCTCATTGTAAACAACTTTTTAATCATATTTGTGTGGAGCTATGAGACTAGTCTTGATGAAAAAGGGCTCTAGATTTAACCTTTCTCTGACAAACACAGTAATTTACTGGTAGGCTCACAACAGAGAGATTAAAATTATTCGAAAACTAGCAGCGAGCTTTCCTCTTTACCTTGAGATAAGAAGTTTGGTAGGTTTATTTCTCATGATCTATCTTATTGACACTACAAAGTGGTATTGTAGATGAAGGGTGAAAGGGAGTATAAGATTAGACAGACCTGATAAGTAGTTCGATAAAACGACACAAACATTGTATTTTAAACCGTGTGGCCTGACAGCGATTGATACGTTGACCAAACCAGTCGCCTTAACGACATTGCATACTTAGTGAATTAGAGGCTACCATACGAAGCGGGTTGCATCTTAACTTGACGCACTTAAGCACTCTAAGCACTATCACACTTAGACACCAATGTACGGAATATAAAGAGAGGGAACAAAATTAGCAATTCAGCATATGAGGCATTTGTTTATCTGTTAATAACACTTTTTCTCGTCCGCTGACGAGTATAAACACCCACTCTACTATTTGCACCTGAGTAGCATTGTATTGCATTTCACCTTTATCTTGTTACCTTTTTTAGATAAACATTTGCTTCCATGGACCTTTTTAATCTAACCCGCCTCGGTGGCGTAGTTGGCTGACGCGCTTGTCGTGATGAGCTCGACCGCTGAGGACGGGGATATCGAGGCTCGAATCTTGGTCGGGTGAACTGGGGGTGGTTTTTCCTAAATGGTTTTCCACTCTCCCTCCACGCAAATTCGGGTTCACTTCTTCTAATTCAACCTTCCCAATTCCTAATCCATTAGAGTAATTAGTACTTTAAGCGTATAACCCGAACGGTTAGTAAGACGCGGTGCTAAATATTATTATTATTTTTTTTAATCTACCTTCTGGCAGGAGAATTAATACTGGACATTTTCGTGAATATATAAAATATCCTGAGCTGTAGACGGTTAAAAAGAACTTTTTTACAAACAAACTACCTCAAGATCAAAAAAATAATTTTGTAACAATTAAAGACTGTATTTAGAATTATTTAATAATTCATGGTTTTAATTTAACTTTTCTATCCTTAAAAAATCGTCGAATAGAACGTGAATACAAGTAACATGGATAATCCTATCTTGACCTGATGTGACGTAACATGACGCAAAGTCTTCAATTACTAAAGACTTGATCAAACGCACAGTTTTTTTAGGAAAGATTTTTCGAACACGTATTTTTAAATAATTTAGCATTTATTTTTGGTAAGTCTTGTTACACACAGGCCCTCTAGTTTAATTCCGGCTCCTAGTGAGTGTGAAGTTAAGGTATTACACTTTAACTTTGAACATTAATGGATTATAATTTATTCACTGTTCCTAAATATATCTGTAAACCATCAAACAAACCACCCCTAACAATATGTTTCTACTTATCATGATCTAAGATTATGTGAACTATATTTTGGTTACATGTTTAGTAGTATTACAGCTCCCAAACCGAGGGCGTGTTCGAATGGCCTATTAGATTCTATCTACTCCTTCAAATTTAGTAGGTGACCTGGCGGTCTAGGAGTAAGGTGTCAGACTTCTGTGCTGTCGGCCGGGGCTCAATCCTCGGTCCCGGCACAGATTTATCTGATTACCAAACCCTTCCTCCACCTCTGACAAGACATCTTGTGAATGTTAGGAATGCCAGGCCTCCACCGTGGTTCGGACTCCACGTTAAACTGTAGGTCCTCCATTTCATCTCACAATCACCCTACCATTACACATTAGCGTAAGTGCGTATAACCCGAACGGTTAGTAAGACGCGGTGATAATAATAATAGTAATAATAATAAAATATCCCCCCCTCCCACAGTCGACTCTTATAACCTCGATAATTGAACATCACAGGATCGATTCCCATCTCGCCGATAAACCGGAACGATACATGGAGAAATAAGACTTCTCCCGCTATTTTGATCACATAGATTTGGGTGCTCAGCCCACTAAAAATGCAGCTTTCTATTCAATCAACGACCGAAGAAGACACGGTACTTTATCGAAAAGTTTTAGTCCCTCGACGTGTGCTTGGACTTGTTTGAATAGGGTTTAAATTCGCTCCTGTTGGATGGTAGGCCCTTTGTCTGTCGATTGATTTAAAATCGATTTAGAATTTAATAATGATATTTGTTTAGGAGTAGCTTAATCACTCGAGGTATTGAATAATGTTACTGGGATGTGGCGCTCACGTGAAGATTATATATATATTTTTAGAAAACTTAGCTTAATTACTTGCAATAGAACGTGTATAAGTCGTCAATTAATGTAATATCTGTTTGTAGTCCTTAGGAGCCAGTATGTATATTTTCTAGCATAACAATTTATATACATTAGTGTCTTAGTGCTTTGTATTATTTCCTGTGGCAGTTGAGGTTTAGGTAACCGTTTTTGTTGCAGAATGCTCCTACCATTATTACTATAGGTGGATTTGTCCACTATTATGACTTGTAACAGTGGGGATAGCTCACACCTATAGAACTATTGATGCTAGTTCGGTCCAACAATATATTGTCTCACCCCCTCAGTGCAAATACAAGGCTCAGGTGGATTTGTTCATTATTATGACTCGGAACAGTGGGGATAGATCATAAATCTATTGCCTCACCCCTCAGTGCAAATACAAGGTTTATGTGGATTTGACCACTATTATGACTTGGAACAGTGGGGATAGCTCACACCTATAGAACTATTGATGCTAGTTGGGTCTGACAATATATTGTCTCACCCCCTCAGTGCAAATACAAGGTTTAGGTGGATTTGTCCATTATTATGACTTGGAACAGTGGGGATAGCTCACACCTATAGAACTATTGATGCTAGTTGGGTCCAACAATATATTGTCTCACCCCCTCAGTGCAAATATAAGGTTTAGGTGGATTTGTCCACTATTATGACTCGGAACAGTGGGGATAGCTCATACCTATAGAACTATTGATGATAGTTCGGTCCAACAATCTATTGTCTCACCCCCTCGGTGCAAATACAAGGTTTAGGTGGATTTGACCACTATTATGACTCGGAACAGTGGGGATTGCTCACACCTATAGAACTATTGATGCTAGTTGGGTCCAACAATCTATTGTCTCACCCTCTCAGTGCAAATACAAGGTTTAGGTGGATTTGACCACTATTATGACTTGGAACAGTGGGGATAGCTCACACCTATAGAACTATTGATGATAGTTCGGTCCAACAATCTATTGTCTCACCCCCTCAGTGCAAATACAAGGCTCAGGTGGATTTGTTCATTATTATGACTCGGAACAGTGGGGATAGATCATTCCTATATAACTATTGATGCTAGTTGGGTCCAAAAATCTATTGCCTCACCCCTCAGTGCAAATACAAGGTTTATGTGGATTTGACCACTATTATGACTTGGAACAGTGGGGATAGATCATTCCTATATAACTATTGATGCTAGTTGGGTCCAAAAATCTATAGTATCACCCCCTCAGTGCAAATACAAGGTTTGTGTGGATTTGACCACTATTATGACTCGGAACAGTGGGGATAGCTCATACCTATAGAACTATTGATGATAGTTGGGTCCAACAATCTATTGCCTCACCCCTCAGTGCAAATACAAGGTTTAGGTGGATTTGACCACCCTGTATTTTCTTGGTCTCCCGGCTTTTGTACGTCCAAGTATGTGCTTTAAATACTTTTACGTAATAAGCATTGTTGGGGCATCTCTAATGGGGTTATGTTACTCAACTTACATTAAGAGTAGATTTAATTACCTGGAGGTGTTGTGTTGAGCCTTTCAATATAATAATAGTAGATACCCTTCACGATTAAAGTGTTTTTCTGTGCACAAAATATTTATTTCAACCGCAGTTTCGTTTGGTTATTAATATAATTATAATGTTGAGACCATTGGTTTGGATATTCTTTTTGATTTATTATTGTTACTAAATATTATATTTCTTGGTGATTTTTTTTTAAAGATGCAACTTCTATCGACCCATTTAAAGGAGGCAAACAAGTAGTTCTCTGCTCTGTTATAGTCAATAAAATAATCCATGGTCTTGGTTATAAACTCACATCAGGCGTGTTTCCACGGTTGACCTGGTATCGATGTTAACGAAATGTTTATGACCGAGACGATACCAGAGCTTGGTTTGGTAACGCTTTCCTTGACCAATCTAAACAGTATGGTTACGACCAATGAGCCGAGAATCTAAGCGTCAATTTCAAAACAGCCTCGCTTCTTATGTTTGATTTAAACGAGTATAACTTCGTAGTCAATGAATTGTAAGTTTTTGTAAATTAAAATGGACAGCAATTACTAGCTAGAAATATATGGCAGTAAGTAGGTACTTGAAAACCATTTGGCTATGGATAAAAGAATAGTACTATATGTTATAGGCCTATTTAATATTACATACCTACTTCGTTTTTTAAAGTTTTTTTAGGAAGATATATTTAGCTCTATATGTTGTGTAAATATTAGGTGTAGTTAAAATAAGCACCAATCTAAGAGTAAAATTAACTATCTCATTTTCCGTTGATTTGCAGTACAATGTAATATGATCACATAAATAATTCACCTACCAGGTGTTAGATATACTCTACCCCAACCACCATTTTTGTTTGAGAAAAACATCTCAAAACAAGTTTCCGCACTCCATCTTGGTCAGAACCCCTTGGTCGTAAACCCTCGATAACAAGACGTGACCAAGTCAACCGCGAAAACTCGCCTATGGTTTATTTAAACTAATTAAAATTTACTGTCTCTTATTTGTATCTCCCTGTTCGTTTGCCACGTGTTCCTTCAATACATTGTGTTGTTACTGAACGGCGCTACGTCTGGGAATGTTGGGGTAGAGTGATGTTATCTTTAGAAGGGTAACCAGGGAACACATATCGCGGTCATCCTTGATCAATTTCTGGACTAGTGTTGATAGCGTGTCAACTGCCCCGCTAGTGGCTAGTGTCAACGGTGCTATTACCGAGCGGGATGTAGCATTTCTGTCATAAATTAATTTAGCTTGTAATCCGTGAGCTGATGTGGATATATTTGTAGAATTGACACTTTTATTTCTCTGGTATTAGCATGATTATAATATTTTTTTGGTGAAAATTTAATCTAAGGCGAACAAATCTAAATTAATTAGTTGATAGAGATTGTAATGAAACTTTAACAAATTTTAATTCGTTAAATATTAAATAAGTATTTATTTAATTTAGGTATTCAAGATGCACTTTGTAAACTGACTGTTTACATGGCTTATAAACTATCCTGAATCTAGAACAGACACACCAACCAGCCCCCGGCCGTCAATTTATCACTGTGAAAGGGGAAACCCACATTTCATCAAATGATACATTTATTCGGTCATGCCGGGTTTCGAAGCCGAGACCTTTATCTGAGTATACAGACATTCTACTGATTAAGCTAGAGTGCTGGATATTAAATAGGTATTAATATACATAATAGTCTTTGACATACATTGAAAAATCACTTTGCAGGACCTTTCTATCTCGATTAATTTAAATGCACAGAATTGAAATATTATTTCTACTGTTTGAAAAATGTATTCATCAAACTCATTCCTTTGTTTAAAAACAACATCTGAAACTGAATGATAGCTATTTACAAAAGATAAAAAATACTCACAAACAAAACCAAAGTTTAAAAAAAAGTTTGAGCTTTTTGTAATTGATTTCAAAACGTTTTGAAAAGGAAAACGAAATGAAACGAAACTATTTCCAGCGAATATTAAAGAGACAATAAATCCGTTTGAATGATCACTTGTTGTAAAATTAGTTTGACAGCCTAATCGTAAAATTAATGGTCTGGTCTTGATTTAAAAATCTCCTAATAATATTTTTCGTATGAATCAGGTACACCCGGGGACACAAAATGTCAATAAATTGTGCAATTTAGATGTACTAACCCATGTAAATATATATATATATGTGTGTGTGTGTTTTATACAGAGGGGATATGCAATAAAAATGTTTGAGTCCCTTTTGAAATATATATCTAAAGAAAGCTGTATCAATGAATGATAAATATAACATTAAAGGGTGTTTATATATATTACGATCAAACATTAGTACATTACGACCAACAAACTGTAACTGTGATATGTTCTCTCCCACGTTGTCCCCATTTGACCAGGGTAAGCAGAGCCTGTTAAAACTGTACCTGTGATATGTTCACTCCCACTCTGTCCCCATTTGACCAGGGTAAGCAGAGCTTGTTAAAACTGTACCTGTGATATGTTCTCTCCCACTCTGTCCCCATTTGACCAGGGTAAGCAGAGCTTGTTAAAACTGTACCTGTGATATGTTCTCTCCCACTCTGTCCCCATTTGACCAGGGTAAACAGAGCTTGTTAAAACTGTACCTGTGATATGTTCTCTCCCACTCTGTCCCCATTTGACCAGGATAAGCAGAGCCTATTAAAACTGTACCTGTGATATGTTCACTCCCACTCTGTCCCCATTTGACCAGGGTAAGCAGAACCTATTAAAACTGTACCTGTGATATGTTCTCTCCCACTCTGTCCCCATTTGACCAGGGTAAGAAGAGCCTATTAAAACTGTACCTGTGATATGTTCACTCCCACTATGTCCCCATTTGACCAGGATAAGCAGAGCTTGTTAAAACTGTACCTTTAATATGTTATCTCCCACTTTGTTCCCATTTGACCAGGGTAAGCAGAGCTTTTTAAAACTGTACCTGTGATATGTTCTCTCCCACTCTGTCCCCATTTGACCAGGGTAAGCAGAGCTTGTTAAAACTGTACCTGTGATATGTTCACTCCCATTCTGTCCCCATTTGATCAGGGTAATCAGAGCTTGTTAAAACTGTACTTGTGATATGTTTTCCTCCACTCTGTCCCCATTTGACCAGGGTAAGGAGAGCCTGTTAAAACTGTACCTGTGATATGTTCCCTCCCACTCTGTCCCCATTTGACCAGGGTAGGCAGAGCCTGTTAAAATTGTACCTGTGATATGTTCTCCTCCACTCTGTCCCCATTTGACCATGTTAAGCACAGCTTGTTAAAACTGTACCTCTGATATGCTATCTCCCACTTTGTTCCCATTTGACCAGGGTAAGCAGAGCCTCTTAAAACTGTACTTGTGATATGTTTTCCTCCACTCTGTCCCCATTTGACCAGAGTAAGGAGAGCCTGTTAAAACTGTACCTGTGATATGTTCTCTCCCACTCTGTCCTCATTTGACCAGGGTAGTAAGAAATTATTAAAACTGTAACTGTTGTATGTTATGACCCACCTTGCCCCATTTGACCAATAATACATAGTCTCTTGTCTATTTACCTCACATGGCATATTAAGAGTGTGAGGATTTAGACCGTATGACCACCACTACGGAAGGGTCATTAGATCATTTATAATAATAATAATAATAATAATAATAATAATTTAAAAAAACATAACGTTGACTCTCAACTAATCTCCCTGTGTCGCCTGGATCGTCTCACAGATTTAATTGAAATTTATTACCTCACCCTCCCCTTTAACTTCGTTAACACGTCTTTAAGTTTTTGTGACTGTAGGAGTGATAACGCGAGCCTTACAAAATGGGACGCGATTTGCAACAGCAACAAAAAATATATTTGTATATGCCTTTGAACTTGGTGAAAGTTGACCAAACGTAACTGTCGTGTGTGCACCAGTCAGCGTCAATTAATTGCACACGAGCGGCTCTAATTGTTATGTTTGTCCTGCGTAAACCCGTTGCGCAGTAGCCGTACAGTCCGGTCAGACAAAAATAGACCAGATGTGTATGGATTATTTTGTTTAAACGCGGATATAATGTCCTAAGCCGTGTTTAGTAACTTTTCTACCCGTCTGTCATTTGTCAGTTTATAAGCTATACAAATATTTGTAAATTAAACTATTTTTACTTTGTAGCCGAATCTTACTACCCGTTAGGGCTACACCCCGATGCAATAATTACATTAATGTGCCAAGGATGAGAAAGTTGAAATTTCAGGAGAGGAAGATTGGAAAAACATTGAGGAAAATAATATCCTCGGTACATCAGATTTGTTTTTGATCCTTGAAATCGCTGTTATCGTCAGCCAGAATATTATGAGAGTTACACCTTAGTCCGCGTGGTCACCGAAGAGGGTAAATATACCCATTAAAATTACGTTTACTTTATGTTCTATAGTTTGATTTTTGTCAATGTTAAATCAATTTGAGCAAAAATAAATTAATAAGATAACCATTTTAGACCAATTTATTCTTATTATGTTTGGATTTCTAACTCTTTATTTTAAATAGCTACCATAAACAAACACAGGATTTAAAGATTTATCTGAGGACGTATTTTAAACTTGATCATCGGCACTTTCTGTTTGATTTGGATTGGAGGAAGCCTTTTTAACAGTTACACAAAGTACTAAAACCATTTTGATTTATTTGTACATTTGGTCATGTGATCTGTAATATTGGCGTATAACTTCAATATTTATAAAATATTGTTAAGCGAACGCCTTGGTCAGCGAGAAGGTACCAATCGCTGACCAAGTCCACACACGGCTTAAAATACAATAGTCTGTGTCGTTTCCTGGAACTACCTCTCTAGTCTGTTCAAGCTTACACTCCCTTTCACTCCTCACTTACAACCACCCATTGTCATGCCAATAAGAAAAAGGGGAAAGAAAACAAGGAAACTTATTATATCAAGATAGGAAGGAAAGTTCTCATATATCTTAAAATGTTATGTGGCTAGCTGATCAACAAGATACTGTATTTGTTTATTATTATTAGCACCACGTCTTACTACCAGTTCGGGTTATACGCACTTACGCTAATTTGTAATGATAGGGTGATTGTGAGATGAAATGAAGGACCTACAGTTTAACATGGAATCCGAACCATGGTGGAGGCCTGGCATTCCCCACAT
>CABFOW010008993.1:0-15685 GCA_902141385.1 Timema californicum | reverse complement strand
TGACCCCGATAAGCACTCAACCTTGAACGCACAAGGACACACAACAAACACAACTTGCCTCCTACACAGCCTGGCGGGCACTCGGATTACATGGAATTGCAGGGCGATAGCAACTTACCCTGCCGAGATAGCTAAAAACTAAACTGCATGGGGTCTCATATAACCCCACCATGGTAGTTAAGGGTTAACAGACCTTTCCGAGTTTTAAATAATAAAAATAAAACTAAGCCTATTTTTTTAACAAAAAATTTGGAATATTTTCTAAGTATTGTCCGAGAGTTGAGCCTTCTCGGGTGTTAGGTATCATTTCATGTGAGAAGACAAATATGCGCTACCAAACAAATTAAACATTTTTTGTTGAGAATTGATTCATGTCAAGAAAGATCACAGATTAAGTACACTTAACCTCACATGCCAGATTATCCAAATAAAATAAAATGCCAAACTTTGTATTTTCTCGAAGTTTATAAAAATAATAATACTAGGGTCACAATTAATGATGGTTCATCATCATATTGAGGTCCATGGGCCACGCGTTTCGACATGCCTGCCTTTAGACCATGTGGCCACCGAAGCAGAACTGAAAGTCCACATTATCTCTAAAACAGGCATCTGTATCAACATAGGCCGGTGTATGAACTAAGGCCGAATAGCTCGATGTGGCCACCCAAGTGCGTAGTAGCGTCCGAAGAACTGAAACACAGCACTGTCGCTTTCGTGATGTTGGTTATCTTGGTACGCAGCAAAACACTTCCCTCGAACGGGGAATTCCCTTAGGTCTGGGTTCATTACTTGCGTTTTTTAGCCTTACATGTCCCAGGGTGATAAAAAAAAACCGCTCGTGTGACCTCTTGATCAGAGATCGGCTATCTTTTTATTAGGTCCCAATCAACTTATATGAAATTACTAAAGATCCCGAAATTATCCATCTCATCTCCATCCAACTTTTTCTCTTTTTTTTCTTTGTTTGACGTCAATGCATCTTTTATGTATTCTCTAAAATCCACCTTTCTCAAATATTCACTTTTCTAGAAGAAATAAGGAAAATAAATAAAATGTAAATTTTCATTATTTAATTTTGTTTATAGGTCAGAGAAAGAAAAAAAATAAGTTCTATAAATGAATGAATAACTTTTATTTTGATATTTTTGGAGCAATCAGCATGATATGATCCAGAACGAGAGAAAAATGTAAAAATTACAAAGTAAGGCAAAAGGACACATAGATTTTCGAGAGAGAAAAACTCATATTTACTCGGCAATAGCAACAAAAGATTTCAATCGTAGCTAACAAATCAAAGTTTTTCTCCCCCAACAAAATTAATAGACATGACGGAACTGATTTGTTAATTTCAAAATATTGCTTACCTGAGGTCTCAACCTTGAGGTGCCAATTATTAGAATACACTTCAAATGCTCATCAGATAAATTTGCTCTTTAGTTGGACTTGACATACTTCATTTTTGAGAATGTTTATTCACACGGGTATGTTGTACCAAAAACTGACACAAATCCACAAGAAAATAGTTTCAAATTCGGCAACTGCTCAGGCTGCAAAGATTTATAAAATTGGGTCAAATTCCCTTATTTATTACTTATCTTTCAGAATATTATCTGATTATAGATAAATAAGTTTCATTTGAAAATGCAACAATGCAGTTAAATGGGTTATGAAACAGCTTTATTTCATCTGTTTTACATCGATCAGAAAATTGTCTCCCCCGCTCTCCCCCAATCATAGAGTTCTAATGGGAATCGAACCAAGCAAGCTTCCACCTGCTCTTCAAGTAGCGTCAGTTTTTCCCGGAATGCCTTGATATGCATGAATAGATAACAAATAAAATTTGTTTCTTAGATAACAAATCAAATTTGTTTCAACTTGCCACTCCAGATTCAATGGATTCATGTGGCCAGTCACGTGTGAAAAAAAACCATGCCAATTTCCAAAGTCAGTCATTGTTTGATTAAAGTGATTCAGGTTGAGTCTTCTCTGTGAGAAATGAATCAATTTATTCAGGGTGAATTTTAACTTACCTAAAGTCGCCACTGCTCCTTTCTGTTGTTAGTATAGAAGGTGACACCGGCTGTATCTTACACCGCGGTTTGAGCTATTTAATTAATCATGACACCTGCGACTGAAAATGAGGGTTTGCAATTATGACCAAACTCTGGTTAGTGTCTGGTGAAAATCGTGTATTTAAGACTAAACAAAAATTTTATAACAATGTAACAAATGAGCAGAAACAGTAACTGAAGAGAAGTATGAACTTTTATTATTCAGTATAGAGTAGCTAGCACTACAACCTCCCTTGTGCGAACATTCGTGTCTTATTATAATATATGTTCAAACTGCCGGCCACCAAGATCCAAACAGAACTGACATCGCCGGAGCATGGACTGTAGTAACTCTCTTTTAAACATGCCTTGTGTGTTTCGGACAATGTTCCATACTGCGACAATTCGGGGCTGAAGGTCGGATTCGCGTTCCACGAGTGTACTGTACACGGCACTTTTGATGTGGCCCCACAGAGAGAAATCCAGGGGATTCAGGTCTGGCGAGCGTGCTGTGCTGGCCATGGAACAGGAGGCCGTTGGTGGCTGCGTAGCAGAGCTGAGAAATGACTTCAGGGCAAATCTCTACATATTTTCTTCTTAGTTTTTCTCATAAGGAATATGCTCCTAGCTAGGCTTTACCTAAAGTCGTCACTGCTCCTTTCTGTTGTTAGTATAGAAGGTGACACCGGCTGTCTCTTACAGCGCATGTTTGAGCTATTTAATTAATCATGACACCTGCGACTGAAAATGAGGGTTTGCAATTATGACCAAACTCTGGTTAGTGTCTGGGAGAAGCACGTGGCCAAAGAGGAAGTGGGCATGTTCATATAATGCGTGGTCAAGAACTAACAAAGGAGAACCATTGATATGTGTAGTGATAAAATATTGTGGCGGAACGGATGAGACCCGCTGTCTCTAGTTTAGAGACTCCTGGTCTGGACTAATTTTAATAGGCCAGTCAAAAAAGTTTTTCAAAAGCTATTAGATCATGCGTCAAGTAAAGTGAGATGATACCAAATCAACGTTGTATTGTATATGCCTAATGCACCTGTTCGTTACGTTTTAAGCCCACACATAGCATGAGCGACTCAGTGACATGTCGAGGTTGTAATGATATTGGTTTGGATTACTATAAATTATGTAAAAGTCATGGATGAAGGTAATTTTTATTTAAAGTAATATATGTAGAGTATCCTTTTAAAATTCATCCATGAAGAAACACGTGCTTCTCAGAAATAATGTGAGAAGGATTATACCTTTAAAATATATTTTTTATACCATCTTTCCTGTTAAAAGAACTGCGCTATTTCCTGTTAAAAGGAACAACTCCGCAGTATTTTTCAAAAGACGCCATTTCCTTATACCAATAAGAAGCTAGCCTTCACAACACCTGTAGCCAGGACTCGTTCTATTAGTTAGATTTTACACTGTTGGCAAGGAGAGAAAAAGGCAAGGGATGTGTCACGCACGTTGTGCGTATGTTTAAGGCATCTCCGGGATCTCCGCCCACGCACAAGTCATGAGCCACACACTGGCAGTCAGTCTAACACAGTATAAAATAACTTACATTAATATCACAAGTGTGCAGTGATATAAAGCATTTGATTCAAGTATGTATAAGTAATTAACCGATGGGATTTAAATAAACCGTGTGTGAATAAACAACCATCAAGAGTTCTTTCTCTTACATTTATTAATTATACCGTTCTAATTAGTGCTCCAACACGGACCTTATAGACAGCTGGTTAAACGGTATATTTTCCGTACAGTGATGATAGGCGCTTGATCACGGAGCTATAGACAACCTAAACATCATCACAGCATAATTATATCAGGGAATTAATCCGTAGTGTTTCAATCGACGCCCAAAGCGGGGCGATTGATTCCATAGTGTAACAAGGTTCACATAGGGATGTGTCAGTCCAGCACGTGTTCCCTACACATCTCCAGCCATGAACAGTTGAGGCCGCCTACACGTAATGAAATATAATGACATCCACAACCCACCAAACTTCAACAGTTTACCATACACAATTAGCAGGAAGTGTGGCAGGCCACATAAATAATCAAGCCTTCTTCTTTACATTGATGTTCAACAGTTTTTTTGGTCTAGTACAGAGTCAATATCCGTAATCACGTAACCGTTTCAACCAATGAGATAGTAAGAGACTTCGTCCGATCAAAACGTTCGAAAGAAAATCGTCTACAGCAAGGAGCGAGCGCTAAGCAGTCAGCTGATTATAATATAAGAATTAAAGAAACCAAAAATAACTTTATTGAGAAAACTTCCAGTATATACTAAAATGTAGGTTAAGTAAAATCACAAGAAATATATTTATAACTCGATTTTAACTATCAAACTTAAAATAAATAGGTGTTTGCAATAGCCTGAAAATATAAAACGGATGTACTAGTATTTTGGGTGAACACAAAACAAACACTTTTAATATTTCTCAGAAAACATTTTCCTATAAGCTACTTTTCTTGGGGTGTTTAGATTTTTTTTTTAAAATTCTGAAATAGCTCCACGTGTAGCCATCTTTTCATTTTATATATGTTCATATAGCGACGGATACTCACTGCTATTCGTTCTTTTATTTAAATAAGCATGTACATAATTTACTCAGTTGTGATTGGTAGTCCGCATAAACTAGTTCGTAGAAATTTAAATTCGGACAACTTCTACGGAGTAAGGACTTACGAATAAGGATTCTGTGGCCAGAGCAATCTGATATTGTTGCATCAATTTCTTACGAACCACGGACCTACGGATACGGAGTCTTGTGTCAGGGCCTTTCAATCTTTGGGCCTTCTAAACCCGCAATTCTATCAAGTAGCCTACTTTCATATAGTATCTGAGTGAACAAAATAAGATGTATCGGTCATAATCGGTAATGTTATAAGAAAAGAAAATATTGTATCTATCCTGCTTTTTTTTTCTATAATGGTGATGAAGAGGTAACGTTTTCGTTTCGCTGGTGAAGCCCCTCGTCTAGTCGTTGGAGAGTGATGTTTTGTGCTCTTTGGAGATCACTAATCTGGATGTCCTCGTTGTCGAATCAAGTTGAAGAGTGATGTTTTGTGCTCTTTGAGGATCACTGCTCTGGATGTCTCTTGTTGTCGAGTCAAGTTGAAGAGTGATGTTTTGTTGCTCTTTGGGGATCACTAATCTGGATGTCCTCGTTGTCGAGTCAAGTTGGAGAGTGATGTTTTGTGCTCTTCGGGGATCACTGCTCTGGATGTCCTCGTTGTCGAGTCATGTTCCTCTTCTTTGGGGGTCCTGGGTTGGATCTCGTCGTGATGATTATACGGGTTTGGTATTGATATTATTTATACGTATAAAATACGTTAATTGGTTGAAATGTTTTTTATTACTTTAAATCCAGTTTATCCTGAATAATTTTACTGCCACACACGATACGGTAGCTTAACGTGTCGTGAACAGTTCCTATGTAAGGTTGTTTGACGAGAGAACATTTTAGATGAATGTGATGGGGAATGTTCCCTTGTAAAGTTATGGAACGACTTCGAATATATGATAAAAGTTTGACAGAGACCATTCCTACGGTAAGGTTGCGGACCGGATGAAGAGAGGAGCCTTCTTTTTGAGTCTATCTTTCAGAAAAAGTCATTCTAGTATGTTCTTTCTGTCTTTATTTATTTCTTTTGTTGCACCATGCTCAATTCGCTGTAGCAGGGAGGTAGAGAGATAGAGAGTGGTTTCGAAGTGGTCATATTTCACAAGTTCTTGCAATAAGGGTGTAGGGACGTTTAAACAATGGGGAATATAAGCTTACCTCATCGAGTCGTAAACAACAATTTTTTTTTTTAAGTGTGTGAGAAGATTTCCTAACACATCTGGATGCATTTAGTTTTTATGTTCTGAAACTATTCATTAATTTGGAATTTGTTAAGGTCGGGAACGTTTGATTTAACTTATTGTGAAATGAATAATCTATTTCATTACAGTAAGGACATGAGTATTTCCACATAGGTTGAATTTAAGGAATAAATATAAGAATTCAGAGTGTCCAGCCAAGCTATATTTTAAAATTCCCTGACTTTTACAGATTTTCCAGAGCCAATCTCAAATTTTTCTAATCACTATAATCTAACCAACATTATTTTATTAAGATCAAAACTTGATGTAAAAATACTTTTAGACACACATTTTGAAGGGGTTAAAATTTAAAAGTTTCTTCTTCCTATAACATAAATGAATTCTTGGGCATACGCATAACCGTGACTCAACTTTTGACTAAAATACATGCAATAGGAGGGGTGAGAGAGAATACGACGGTAAAATGACATGACCTTGAGAATTGAGATTAGTATGCACGTTAAACTGGGACAAATGTATGAAAAGAGATTTGCAGTTTGTTACTGGAAGAAAAAGGCGATTGTAAATAAAAGTTGAATATTTTTTAAACGAACATGAGAAAATTCCAAAAATTTGATTAAATTCCTTTAATTTTCCGTGACCAAGTAAATTCCCTGTTTTCCAGGTCATTTGACACCATGTAGATGTATAACAAAAGAAAAATAAACATATGAGTAGAGAAACTTAGGGTAATTCTGGAATATATAAGTTTGCAAGATGATCGGGGCCCAAAATAAAGTTACCGGTCGCTGTTTTAGGGGCTGAAACGGTAGATTGGGGGAGGGGGGGATTGAGAAGAGAGGAGCAGCCGTTACCTCCCACCCTTATTCCTCAACCTTGTTAATAGGAGAATGCTACTTTCAAAAAGTATTCTAATAGTGATCCTTTTTTAAAGAATATAGACATTAGTTGTCACAAAGAATAGTTTCAGTCATTTGATGGATATCAGTAATAATACATTTACGTGCATTATATTTATTTGATACGCATCTTGGGGAAAGAGGGTCAAGCACCACATTTTACCTGGTTCGAATCCCAGCCGGTTGCACTGAGGGTAAATGTATGGTTTTCAGATCTCCCTCTAATTAAATGCACCCCGACCCTATTCGTGTGTTTAATACTATGCCGATAGTCCGGGCGGGTAGTAAGACGTGAGACAAACATGAATTTGTAATAAAAAATATTTTTTTTAGCACAGCATCTTACTAACCGTTCGGGTTGTACGCATTTGTACTAATAACGCTAGTGGTTTTATGAATGAGGAAGGTTATGTTTATACGAAAAGTACCCGCACATGCGTAGAGTGGGAAACTATTTAGGAAAAACTACCTTAAGTAAATACGACCGAGATTCGAACACCGATCTTCCAGTCATCGACAATCTAGTCTAGTGAAATAGTAGCGCCTTAGACCATGCGGCCACCGTTAAGGGTGTGATAATATTAAATTTAACGTATGGCAGCCAGGAAAAAATAATTATCAGCGGTGTCTCAGTACCGAGTGGGAGATATACAAGATTACACGTGTCTCAAGTACTGAGTGGGAGATATACAAGATTACACGTGTCTCAGTACCGAGTGGGAGATATACAACATTACACGTGTATCAAGTATTGAGTGGGAGATATACAAGATTACACGTGTCTCAGTACCGAGTGGGAGATATACAAGATTACACGTGTCTCAGTACCGAGTGGGAGATATACAAGATTACACGTGTCTCAGTACTGAGTGGGAGATATACAAGATTACACGTGTCTCAGTACTGAGTGGGAGATATACAAGATTACACGTGTATCAAGTACTGAGTGGGAGATATACAAGATTACACGTGTCTCAAGTACTGAGTGGGAAATATACAACATTACACGTGTCTCAGTACCGAGTGGGAGATATACAAGATTACACGTGTATCAAGTACTGAGTGAGAGATATACAAGATAACACGTGTTTCAAGTACTGAGTGGGAGATATACAAGATTACACGTGTCTCAAGTACTGAGTGGGAAATATACAACATTACACGTGTCTCAGTACTGAGTGGGAGATATACAAGATTACACGTGTCTCAAGTACCGAGTGGGAGATATACAAGATTACACGTGTCTCAAGTACCTATCAAGGATAGGGTTATCGGGGTTCAAATCCTGGTCAGGTGTTATAGTCATTGTTTGTTTCTAAATGGTTTCCCTTTACGGAAATGCGGATTTATTTTCGCTAAATCCATCCTTCCTGTTAGTGTAAATGTATGAATAGCTTGTAAAATTCTTTAACATATTGCAAAAAATAAATAAATAATTCTTGGTCGAGATAACGTATTTACCTTTTTTGTTTACTTGGTACTATATTTTCCGTGATATTTACGAACACAATAAATGGTTTTTAATCTAGTTCTTGTTTTAATTTATTTGAAGTATTTAACATGCACTTTCGGAACTGATTGATAATATCAGCACAAGACTTACAATCTAGCTTTAAACTAGGACATGCACAACATCCAGTCCCCGGCCGTTAATTCATCACTGTTAAAGGTTAAACCCACATTTCACACGTGATCAATTTTTCGGAATGCCGGGAATCGAGCCCCGGACCCTTATCTCAGTAGACAGACATGCTACCGAACAAGCCTTGGTGTCGGACTTAAGGTAAGTTGAGTTTTTAAATTTAAGTGTTATTTATCTATATACTCAGTAAGCGTATTGTTCATGGTGATACCGCTTTATAGTTACAGGTTTATCAACAATACTTTTTCAATGATAAAAGTAAAGGTCATTTTCTAACAGATATATGAAAATAACTTATAGTTAATTTTAGACGTTGTGTAGGTACTTTTTTTTATCAAAATAAATGCATTACAAATAAAAATGTGATAATTAACTTTAGACAATTTTTATTTAGAGTTTTAAAGGCGTTTTATTTATTTGGAGAAACCTAAAATAGTGCTTTCATGTTGTATTAATAATATTAGGTACGTAATAGTATTAATGATACATAATAATACATCGTAATAAATAGGCCTAGCACTGTAGCAGTATAGTTACATTTTTGGAGGAACTGGTTAAATTAAGTCTGGAGGTCTTTGATGGTATATTGACAGTCAACTGTAGTTCTCTAAACCAAGGTATATTGGCAGTTAACTGTAGTTCTCTGCAGGTATAACAGCCCATTTCGTTTTTCCTCTCTCTCTCTCTCTCTACACAAGTGTGGAGATATTTCCTCTTGAATCTACCTTCCTCCTTCATATATGGGAGGGTCGGGGCAAACATTTGACAGCCCTCATAGATTTGTATGGGGCGTGTTCACTATTTAAACGTCTGTGAAGTCAGTAGTAACTGTAGCTATAAATGAAATATGTATCGATATTAGCCTTCCTTCACCGACTATAGAGACAGCTTGTAGTTCAAGAGGAACGCCACCAGAGCTCACTGTTATCGCACACATTTTATCATAATATCAAGGTTATCATATTTTTGACCCGACCCTCTTGCATGAGACAATTTCAACGATAGTCGGATTCTGGTAAGAAGGAATTTTTATAAAATACAACAATTTGGGGTTGGCGGGAGTTTGGAGCGGGAGGCGAGCGGCGCAACTATATTATTTTCCCTCTAAATTTTGTGTTATTTTATATGCCATTAATAACATATATCCAAAATGATGCCTACTGACCACATAACCTGACGTATAGATATATAAAAAGTGAGTTTGTAAGTTATGTACATGTCTGAGTGACTGTACATTAGATGTTCCCCGGCAAGGTACAGTAGTCCCATAGCTTCTTTGGTGCTGACTGACAGCTTTGAACCGTTACCAGACCAAATTATGTATCCCTACGCCGAACCATATGATCTGCAAAAACATATGTTTAGCAGCTGTCACTTCTGTCAGTCAAAGTTTAGGTATATACCTAAATGTTGACTATCAGAAGTCAGTTGTGAGCTGTCAGTCAGCACCAAAGAAGCCATGGGGCTACTGTAGTTTAGCTCAAAGGTTTTCAAAACTCTTTGAATGGCGTAACACCCCCAACAATTTCCGTTATTTGGAGTACCGCCAAGATAATGCTGACTGAATAATTATTTACTATTTCGGTACCTACATTTTAAATGTTGCCCGGGGATATAACAACTCAGACCGCACGCGCGGCTGTTTGAGCTTGAATCAATGTACCCACTTCTTCAACCACTGTTTTAATCTGTTTTACTTTCGGTTGGACTTGGTCCGAATATATTGATAATATGTGCTGGTTTGGTTTGGCTTCTCGCGGCTTACCACCGGGAATAGTCGTACGTTATATTCCATTCACGATAGGTTTTTACCTGGATGACAGTTCGAAAATCATGTTTAGGTTTTGGGTTGCCAACACTTGTAAAATATCACAGTTTTGTTATAAATGTAAAGATATTGAATTACCTGTTATATATTACATTTAATATAACGTAAACTTAAGTTTTCTCATATTATTCATTTTTTTAAATAATTTCTTTTTATCCAACTTGAAACAATATTTTAAACATAATTAAAAGTACTTATTTTTCGTTTTGGNCATAATTAAAAGTACTTATTTTTCGTTTTGGAACGTTACTGATTATGTTTAATATAGTGCATACATCAATACCTTTTAATACAGGCATCGTATTTACTTGGAAAAGAGAAAATTGTTCATGTCCGGTGGGGTCGCAACAACACTACACCGCAATTTTCACGGGAAGGGAGGGGGGAGGGACTCACCTGACCGCAACTTAAGTTATTAGATCTACTTTCATGTGCTCGTGCATCAAGTAGTGTCAGCTACAGCTATCACTTTTGATAGATTTGTTATTGATGTTAACCGACAGTAAATATGTTTGTGTTTTCTAAAAGGCCCTTCCTATGAACATTGTATTATCTAATCTAAGAGATCAGGACAAGGAGGGTGAGTAGTTGACAGTATTGGCCTGCTAGCTGTCCAGGCTAGGGGAACAGGAAGAGCGTCAGAGCTTACTGGCAGCGATCAGGTGTGGCATCAGGCAGATAAGGTTGGTTTGATGGATATGCACCAGCGTTCGCACGAGGCACCAGTCCCAATGCCGGAAAGATGCGCGCGATAGTCCCCCGGGCGAAGTAGGACTGGTGCAATCAATAACCTCAAGGCGGGGCCTAATCTCTTGATCACCCCCCAACCCTCTCAAGTGACAGTGCCCCTCACAGGAGGGGCTAGAGTGGACCACATGAGCACCGCCCTTCTCTGCCCCCACCACCCCTGGTCTATTCCTTCATCTCCTCACTAATGGACATTTGGAGCAGATTTTAGAAATACAAATATTTTGTAGACAACATTGATGACATTTTAGTATATTATTGGTAAATAAATATACAGACAATATATATCAAAAGTAGCATCTGCAGACCACACGACTTGGCGTATGAATACGTGAAAGGAGATAAAAGTAACGTTTCTAGAGGTTAGCTAAGGCTGTTGGTTGTAGTAAATGCTACATATCTCTAAGCAGCGGCGTGTTGCCAGAGTAAGCAGAGTTAGTTCATACTATCCCCGTGATAGGTTCCCCACTCAGTACGACACCCAATGGTCAGTTATAGCTGGTTGTTTATTTTCGCAAGGAGATATTAATTGGGTTCTATGAATGTCTGGTTCGGTTCATGTCGAGTCTAGAGTCTACTGGATGTGTGGTTTGCACAGGGGAGCAAGAAATGGCCACATACTCGCAGTCTCTAGTGAGAGGATCGAACACACGTCTCATTCTTGTTACGGTCCAGTCGTGATGAAGTCTTGTCAATTCTTGTTGGTAAAGATTGTGTTAAGGGTTCCTCGCCACCTATACCCTGATTTTGGTTCGAAGAAAACTAGAGACAATTCAAACTTATTTCTCTGCGACCAACATTGATAGCATTTTACTATATTATTAGTGTTATTTTATAGGTATTGATAATGTCTATCAAAAGTGACAGCTGTATATAGCATGATTCGACGTCTGAATATATTAAAAGTGCTTTAATCACTTTTGTAACTAACTTTTACTGTCCTCTGAAAATTTATAAATAACATCTGGACACGGGAATAGAACCCGGGACCTTTGGCTTAATACGCCTATGATATTACCACTGAGCTATCCAGGAATCATCCTGTACCGAGGTTCATTCTTCACTCATATCTTAAGGCAGAGTCTATGATGGACGTGGGAAATCAACGGCTACAAATGTGTGATATTATTAAGATCACAAGCTATCAGATAAGGCAGCCACCCTCGACTGGGTAGTTGGCTTATTGCCGCCACTTGTACAATTATTATAATTGTACGGGATTGCACATTAATGACGGAGTAATCCTCACTAAAAAGCATAGATAATAGCTTTGGCTATTTGATTGATTTTCCTGTTCTGCCTACCAAAATCATCCTCTACCACTCATGTCGAGGCTAAGGACAGGGTTCGTGGGGCTGTAGGGTGTGACCAAGACTTGCGCGTTCTTGTACAACATGTAAAACTAATATCCTTTTATAGCTCATATTTATTTTAGAATAAAAGTCCAAAGAAAAGAACCCATCGCCTTGTACCATCATTTACGCACGTGCTGCCCATCAATCAACCCCTATCCTGGGGGTGGAGTGGGCAAACGTCACTAAGCAGAGGAAAGGGCACAAATGTAACAAGCAGTCAATTAGGTTCATGGGGAAATGTTAGGTACACTAATAATGATATTATTAGTATGAATATTCTACGTGAAATTACAGTTATATGATAACAAATGAATAAATGAATATGCAAACAAGTAGGACAATCCAATGATAAATAAGTTGTAGTAAACTTACAAAACAATTTGACCAGATATTAAAACGTCAGCAATTTAAAATAGAATCAAAATTAAAGTTAAAAGATTAGATTCACAACTATCTAAAAACACATTTAGACAAATAGGTAAAAAAAGAACATTATAAAAAGTTAATAAACCTGAAAGTTTTAGACCAAATTTGTGCATGAATACATTTTTCAAAACCTACTTTATTTGATATTTGAATTTTCTTATGTGATAACTGATAAAAATTTGTTTCTACATAAATTTGAATACAAATATGTTCATCGTGGCAACTCTAGGAATACTTGTCTCAAAACCAGCCACACCTACCTTCAAAATCTAAACGGTTATAAGTTTGTATGTTTAGGATTTGTTATGTTATTTATCATGTTTTAATATGATTTACTTAACCCTTTACATTTCAGATCTTTATGTTTCATTGTCTTAAATATTTTACCTGTATTATTTGGTTTCTTTCACTTCAAGACATCGAAACTAGTCATAAATTATTATTATTATTATTATTATTATTATTAGCACCGCGTCTTACTATCCGTTCGGGTTATACGCACTTACACTAATGTGTAATGGTAGGGCGATTGTGAGATTAAATGAAGGACCTACAGTTTAACGTGGAATCCGAACCACGGTGGAGGCCTGGCATTCCTCTTTAGTTTTGATTATTCTTTTAACATAATAATGTATTTAGCCCTGAAAACACTAAACTTAATTTTTTTCAATATCTAAAAAAACTACTATGAATTAAAAATGATATACTAGGTGCATAATAAAATATACCTTGACTATATGTTAATATAAAACGTATAAACTACAATCCTTAACTTAAAAAGAATCTTAGTTTCCTCTGCGCATAGGAAAGTCTAACGTAATTATCAAGTGAGATTCCTCATAAAAGCAATGTTAAACTGTAGTTCTAGCATCTAACACCACGTCGCAGCATGGTCGAGCTAAGCCGATAGCACTTTGATGTCTTCAGAGTTGTGGAACTATTTTCTTCTTCCTCACAAAAAATCCCTTTCCAAGGTCTTTCTTATACTGTCACCCAGAACATAGCACACACTCCAGTGATTATCTTACTCATTTTCTTATTAGCTCGAAAGGTGGACACCTAACTCAGTTATTGCGATATAGCTAGCATTTGTTTAAGGTGTATCATGGTGTCTACTAAACTTGACCAATGAAATCCCCGACCTTGTCCCTGATCATTTCCTAAAATTCCCGACTAAAAAAGTATGTCACATCCTTTTAACTCACCCCCCCCCCTCCTCCCTCGTTTTTCTATTAATTTTTTTATAATAATAATAAGTTTTAAAATTTGAATTAAAATTGTNCCCTCCTCCCTCGTTTTTCTATTAATTTTTTTATAATAATAATAAGTTTTAAAATTTGAATTAAAATTGTTTACTAGGAATTAAAAATATATTACACAGCTACAAGCAAAAACATGACCGAATTTACTGATTATTGTATTCCATATTTTGAGTAAAATATCATTTTCCCGGATTTTTATTGTGATTTACCAAATTCCCGACTTATTCCCTTTTTTCCCGATCACTTCAAATTCCCGGCTAATTCCCGTTTTCCCTGATTTTCCCGGATGGTAGACACCCTGTGTATATAAAACTCAATTTTATTGCTTGCCCGTGAGCTTAAAAAATAGTCTTGAAATACAATGTCAATAGGAAGAAAGACACCGAGAAAAGTTACAATAATTAATAGCTTGAGATCCCATCACTGCCCCAAGTTAAAACTTGGCATATTTCCATAAGGATGAAATGAGAATTTACTACAGTTTTTGAAAATATTCAAACTCAAATTGTATTTTTATGAACTTGAAAGTCACAAAATTAAATTTTTAGAGTATAATTTTTGTCATGGCATGTATCGAAAACTTTTAACATGGAGAATACTTGATATTTTATCTTGATTAGGACCCCAAATATACTTGCGGTTGAATGAAAATTTAACATTTTCCCTAAATTTTAAAGCTCCAAGTCGCTTTAATTCAGAAAACTACAGTTTTTTTTTGATATTCACAAGTCATCAATCAATAATAGTTATACTAAATTTAAAAAGTATTATTTCAATGATTGATTTCATATTACACTCCAGATCTACTTTCTTGTATTCATACGTTAAGTCATGAGATGTGCAGCGGTTACTTTTAATAGATATTATTATAATACGACCCTTCCTTCACCTCTGACAAGACGTGTATTAATCACAACTTGTGAATGTGGGGAATTGCCAGGCCTCCACAGTGGTTCGGATTCCACGTTAAACTGTAGGTCCTCCATTTCATCTCACAATCACCCTACCATTACACAGTAGTGTAAGTGCGTATAGCCCGAACGGGTAGTAAGACACGGTGATAATAATATTATTATAATACGTATATAACCAAAAGCCGTTGTCCGATGTAAGAACAATAGTTTGAGGCACAGAGAGTAGCTGTGGGCAGATGACGCGGTGACCTTGGCACATATCTCGCGAGAGCGGACAACTGGTCCATACACTAGCGCCTCGCAATAAAGCAGATGAGGTGAGTTTACACGCGCTCTATGACCTCGTGTGCGTCAGTCAATACAGACACATTTACACACGAAGGTACTCTAACTTTTGTTGCACTCAATATTGATCACATTTTACTTATTTTTATTATTATTTTAGGGTATTTAACGTGAACTTTCTGAACTGCAAGATTATATCATGACACGAGAATCTCTGTGAGCTAGAGCGAAAGAACCTACCAATTTTGCCGGGAAAGGTGTTGTCTCATTGCCTTTCAGTTATTTTACATCCGACAATCAACACGGGACCGACTTTACTTCCCCTCCGAAGGAAGTTGTGCTACGAACTTTTATCGCTCAAGATAAGTCCAACGACCCCCGGTGGATATGAACCCATAGATATCGTGTCCTGAGGCGAGCACTTTACCCCCA
>CABFOW010008992.1:0-15687 GCA_902141385.1 Timema californicum | reverse complement strand
ACTGAAAAGAAGAAATATTAATATATTTACTTTAAAATATGATCTCGAATATTAAAAAGACAGGAAAAATCGATATCATTACGGTCTGTGTTTGAAAATTTTGAGCTGTCGTCTGTTTTACAATGCGCGAGAAAGAGATAAACCTTCGAGTATTTCTTTTTCTCTTAACACTTGATAAGACATTGTGATATACTTTACTATTTTATGCGAATTTTTAATATATGTCAGGCTATATTATATTTCGTCTGATGAATGGTAACTAAAATATCTAAATATCATAAATATGTACAATACCTTTATAAATTTATGGACCAAATAATAAATACCAATATGTCGTTTCCCTCTTAAATTGCAGTAGATGCGCTTATAGATACTTACGTCTCTTTCTCTCCCATTGGTTTCCCCGTTAACGCTATCATTTTTTATAACCAGCGGAGTTGCAATTACGAAACTCAAAAATGAACACAATTATTTATACGAAATAAGCAGCCATTATTTACTATACAAAATTCACTTATGCATCTAGTAAAAGCAATATATACTAAAATACTAATTCTTAATCAACTTTTTTTCACCCAAATTATGAAAATTAACATTATCTCTCAGCTTCAAAAGTCTACATATAAATATCACGCCATAAGTATATTTTCACTAATGTGGGAAATACAGTAATTTAATGGTGGTTGTAATAATTGTGAACATCGGCTGCAAAATCTTACATGCGATTTGGAACAAATTGAATAGCTTTCATACCTCCTGAAATGTGTATAGGAAAACACGAAAATGTTTTGTAAAGATTTTTCTTATTTTGATTTTAAATGAGTATACCTATATTATGTTTTTGATATTAAAATACTAGTTCAAGTTTATTTGTGAAACATATTAATTTATGTATGGTGGCGTTTTTAAGTTGCAGAGTGCTTATCTTGATTGGCACCATACCCGGTCTTGAAGAGCGAGTCACTCTTAGACAGTTGTGACGATGAACACTGAAGAATTATGTCAACTCTTATCATTCACATAAAAATTAATAATATACCGGTACTTCTTCGTTCGTACAGTTCAACAGAATGGATTGTGCTGCAATTGCCAAGGCAATATTCAATTTTTCAAAGTATATTTTATGTGCAGCCACAATAAATACACTACCTTACCATTTATTTACTACCGACTGAAGAAACCTGTTACTCTAACAAAGAGGTCAATCGGTCTAAGGGTTATTACACTCGTTATACTGTCACCGTTAGTAATCAGGTTTGGGCTCGAAACTTTAACGAATCACCTAGCATAAATTCAACACTACCACAGTTGATAGTGCGTGTGCATACCAGGCTAGGTGTCCTGAGTTCCATTCCCGGTATAGCCATAGATGTATTATTGATAAAAAGTTGAATGGGGATTGAATATTATTCTAAATCGTGAGCTGATACCAACCAATATTGTATATTATATTTGAAGATAAATAAAAGGAGCAAATAAAAAAAGAACAGGGCCCAACTAATTTTACTTGAGTATTTCTGGAAGAATCGAGTACAGCCGATTACGATACCTACACAAAAGGTATAGTCGACTACTCTTACTCGATTCTTCCCATCACTAGAGCTCACTGAGCATAGGAAGTGAGCAAAGCAGTGTTGCCATTTCATATTAATAAAATTCTTGCCAGTATTCATAAAAAAAATGTCTCATTTCTCACTAGACATAAATAAATTAAAGCTAGATTTTCAATATTTATTTTTTAACATAGTGGCTAATTTTGTTGGCAAATAAAATAGAAGGTTTGTCTCTTTAAAATCATATAAGTCGATATATGCTCTAAAATATATTGACCTGAAAAAAAATTCTTACAAATTAAATAAGGTTGCAAATTAATCTTCTAGTATGCACTGCAATCTTTGAAGGGAATGAATACTTAATGTTTAAGAAACTACTTTTACAACCCACTTGAAAAAGAGAATTAGAGCACTAATGACAAACTTAGTTTAAATTAACCTATATCGATTTGATTAAGAATGAATTTTTGAAGCAACTGCAAAGAAAAAAGAAAAACTATGGTGAACAGTGATAATATTAATACAAAGATAATCAATATCTATAAATAACAGTAAAATAGATTTAAATGTTATCAATGTTGAATGCAAACAATTTGTTTATATTTTCTAAAATGTACTCCTAATGCCCATAAGTTTAACTTCTGTTCCCCTGACCTAAAGTGTATAATTGAGCAGGACTGTTTGATATATGATACGAATATCCTCTGCAGCACCTCCCTTACCCTACAATACATGCTAAGTAAAATATAAACTATTTACATTAATTTGTTTAGTTGGAAATCAGAAATAATTTAGAACACTAAGTGTTTTAATACTCTTTCTAATATTGGCAGCTCTATAGGAGTCTACGAATTTCAAATAATTACTTAAACTTATTTAAATAATTTGATTGACTTAACATACTGATTTGGCTGCACTTTAGTATTCAAGAAGTAAGTCAAGAAGATTCCACTTTGCTGCCCTCTACCAGAAGTGTGACAAAGCTTTTAGGGTAAACGTTCCTTCTGTTAAACCTCAAATCTGCCATTTGTGTATATGATTTAGGTATTTTCTTAAAGGTGTATATTTCAAAATTGTCTTAATGGATACCATTCCAAGTGGATACAATTCCAGTTTTTGTATATATAATTCAGTATTTTCACAAAAGCAGTGTATTACAAAACTGTCGGAATGGATACCATTCCAAGTGGATACAATTCCAGTCTTTTGAATGTAATTCAGGTTTTTCACAAAAGCTCTTTATTACAAAATGTTGGAATGGATACCATTCCGAGTGGATTAAATTCTAGTTTTTGTGGGTATAATTCAGGTGGATACAATTCAGGCTTTGTACAAAAATATTATATTACAAAACTGTTGGAATGGATACCATTCCGAGGTGATACAATTCCAGTTTTTGTGGATATAATTCAGGTGGATACAACTCAGGATTTTAAAAAAAGCAGTTTATTACAAAACTGTAGGAATGGATACCATTCCAAGTGGATACAATTCAGCTCCCATGGATAGAAACACTAGAAATTTAGTGTTATAAACGAATGATAAAGATAATTTGGACAGAACGGTTTACAAATGAAGCCGAATTAAGAGGACCAGAGAAGAAATACATCTCTGGCAAAAATTGTGTAAAAGATGGGACACATTTATTAGATGCATAATGAAATATTGAGGTCTTCTTCATACTATTATAGAGGAGACATTTGAAGGAAAGAATACTAGGGATTGACCAAAGTTAAGATTCATAAAACGAATGCAGCAAAACGCTGGTTATAAAAACTACCAAGAAATGAAGGAGAGAACAGAAGGAATGGAAGAATGAGAGGCTGCTGCCAACCAACCTAAGAATTGAGATCTTAAGAATAGCTCGTTTTATAAGTTTAAAAATGTTGATAGACCAAAATAACTTTTATGTGTGTTTGTCTATCGTTTTCTATAGTTTCAAATATTTGAAAAAAAAATAATAGAAAATTCTATCTATCTTTTATTAATATATTCACGCAAGTAGCACTACGTTTATTCCTATTTTAAAAATTACCTACTATATGAAATCGCGCCAAAAACATTGCACGTCTCTGAAAGTTCTTTACGACATTAGTAAGATGGCTGCCAATCAAGAGCAATTTCATCTCCTCCTGAATACATTATTAAGCACTGATAATACAATCCGCTCAGGAGCTGAGGTAAGTTAAATTATCTGAATATATATTTTTTTGTTAATTTTGATTTTTTTTGCTAATGATAATTTCCATTAGCGAATATTTTTTAGCTACAACATTGTTATATAATTGACTTTGAAACATGTGTGTGATGAAAAGTATTTTGTTTTTGACTTGACATGTCATAACTTAATTTAAGAATTTCAGATTAACGGTCTCAAATATAATGGAATAATGCTTACTTGAGACATTTGAGTTGGAATCTAACATTACGTTACTTACAAGTTCATGAATCTTGTACAATATTTTAACTCCTCGTAAGGAAGTGACAGACAAAAATATTAAATGTATAATGTCCTTTTCTTGAGAGCTGTTCATATTAGACAATAGGCCTGGTTGATTAATCATATTGTTAATATTATTTAATTCACAATTTTTTTCGTAAGAATAATAATCAATTCTTAAGCCTGACGAATAAATTGTGTAGGCTACCAGCTTGAAAGAGAAAAGTTTATATTATGTAAAACTCTCAGAAAGATTCTTTTTATCACCTTATGATAGCATTTCACTAAGGATTTTAGCAAAAGGAATTCACTATAATTTCAATTCATACACATACAAATTATTCTTTAAATGTCTTTGGAAATATGCGGGAAGAAATTATTTTCCAAACTTTTCTGAATAAAACTTTTTAAATAAGTTGTGTAGTATTCAGCATTGAAATTTATCAACTTCTTTCCAGCCAGATCGATTTAGTAAAATTGGGTCAAAAATGTTTATTTTTACTTTTGGGATTTTTTTTACAAACTCATATCTTGCAAATGGATATTATTTCTTTATTCCCTATATCAAACACAGATTTAAGATCCTACAGTAAATTAAAATTACTCATACACATTATTTTGCAAAAAAAATTAAGCAACAACACAAAAAAATGATATAGCTACAAACCTAACAACCTTCAAAACTCTTACCCGCCTCGTTGGCATAGATGGCTAACGTGTTTGTCGTGTTGAGCTCGACTGCTGAGGACGAGGAAATTGAGGTTCGAATCTCAGTCCGGTGAACTGGGGGTGGTTTTTCCTAAATGGTTTTCCACTCTCCCTCCACGCAAATGCGGGCTCACTTCCTATTATTCAACCTTCCCAATTCCTAATCAATTAGCGTAGTTAGTAATTAAAGCGTATAACCCGAACGGGTAGTAAGACGCGGTGCTAAATATTATTATTCAAAACTCTAATATGCCTACATTAAAACACCTATTATATTTAATCATAATAATTGGATAAAATAATCTTTAATAAATTTATAGTAAAAAAATAATCACACACACTTAACATAACCTTTAAAGTCTATTAAAATGCAATTTTGGTTAGTATATTAATACATTTAAAGATTGATTATTTCCACAGAAAGTTGTCATGTGTGTATTCTGATAGAGACATTTAAATTAACCCAGAGGTTTTTAACCAACTAATTAGGGGTAAGGTGTCAGACTTCTATGCTGGCGGCCGGGGTTCAATCCCCGGTCCCGGCAAAGATTTATCTGATTACCAAACCNGGCCGGGGTTCAATCCCCGGTCCCGGCAAAGATTTATCTGATTACCAAACCCTTCCTTCACCTCTGACAAGACATCTTGTGAATGTGAGGAATGCCAGGTCTCCACCGTGGTTCGGATTCCACGTTAAACTGTAGGTCCTCCATTTCATCTCACAATCACCCTACCATTACACATTAGCGTAAGTGCGTATAACCCGAACGGGTAGTAAGACGCGGTGCTAATAATAATAATAATAATAACCAACTAATTAAAATATTTTAATGGATGATGCTGTTTTGGCTTAAACCTAACCTTAATGGAATAAATAACATTTCAATGTAAAAAATGTATTTTCAAAAGGAACGATAAATGTTCTCTAGGCTACCTGTATAATCTCTTAAACTTTCTCTTTCCTTCCACTACAGTACTCTTCCTCCATTTGTTTCCATTCATCTCTTCTCACTCAAACACTTATTGTTATTTGACACTTCCACCTCTTGAAATACCTTAATTAAATGGTTTTTAACTTGTCTGTTCCTAAATTGTTTGTCAAATTACTTAGTGAAAAGAAATATACCCATTTTCTCACTAGGCCAAATGCTATTCTGGAAATTAAACCTGGGAAACTTGGGATGGTTTAGGGGCCTTGGTAAGCGAGAAATTGCCGTTCAGATGTTCATCTCTTAACACAATATTTAATTCAATGGTGTATTATCTATAAATCTTGTTCATGCCAAAATAAAGTTGAAATATTTCAACAGGCCTTTTTTTCTTAATCCTACATTTTGAGTTTAATTTAGTGAAAATGTGAAATTAACTCATTTTAAATCTTCCTGAGCATATTTGCAGAGCTATGAGATTAAGCTGGATTTTTAATGGACTCACAACAGAAACTTTTAAAATATTTGAAAACTAACAGTTAGCTTTCCTCTTTGCCTTGAGATAAAAAGTTTCATAGTTTTCTTCCTCCTATTCATTATTAAGATAACAAGGTGGTTGTTGGTCAGATGTGAAAGTGGATATAGGCTTAGACAGAATAGAGAAGAAGTTTCAGAAAACAACCCAAACCATTTTATTTTAAGCTGTGTTGTTTGACAACTACTGATACTTTTTTCACTGACAAAGGTGGCCACCTTAAGACACATGTTACTAACAGATCTTAGGTGTTGGACTTAAGTGTAGGCTAACATATTTTGTACCAGACATGATTGTCTAAATGATGATTCATTGTATAATGTTTGCTCAATAATTTCACTTTTAATTTTAATTGTTCTGTTATCAATGAAAGGGGACATTCATATGGTCTCCATTATACACCTATGTTGTTTTTTAGGACACTTACAACAATTTACCTGTTGGGTCGAAGGTTACTTACCTTCTAGCTGCTCTACATAATGCAACAATGAGTGAAGAAGCAAAGCAGATGGCAGCAGTTTTATTAAGAAGAGTATTTTCCTCCGAATTTCTGGAATTTTATCCAAAGGTTTGTTAAAGATTTCATTTGAATTAATTCCAAAATTCTCATATCATTAACACAAACTTAAACTTTTAATCTAAGAAAATTTTAAGATTTCATTGGTGGTGGACTACTGTATTTCACATGAAGTTATTATTTAAGCTTCAGATTGTTCCTCCAAGTAATTTGATCAAGGTAGGCCTATAGTCTTTATTTAGATAAAAACCATTTATAGAACTACTTGGTACGTTAGTGTATAGCCCGAAGTATTATTTACGTTGTAGCAGAGCTAATATGGCACTAGTGTGCTTGTCTTTGGTCCAGAAATCTAATGACACACCAAACCTCAGGACCAGAGCCTTATTGAGGAGATGAGATTAGGGAGGTACAAACATTATTATTGATTCTCTCTACTAACTTGTTTGTAAACATAATAATAAAAAAATATTGATATTGTGGTTAAAAAAAACCTCTTTATGCTCTATTTTATACTTGAATAAAATCGGTATTGGGATCTTTTCTTTTGTAGCTCCCACCAGATGATCAGAAAGTGTTGAAGGAACAGGTATTGTTGGCAGTGCAACAGGAACAAAGTGAATCAATCCGTAAGAAAGTGTGTGACATGGCTGCGGAAGTGGCACGGAATCTTATTGATGATGATGGAAACAATCAGTGGCCGGAATTTCTTAATTTTTTATTCCAATGTTCAAATTCTCCGCTACCGCAGATGAAGGAAAGTGCTTTAAGAATGTTCACGTAAGTTTTAAAACAAATACTTACTAGATCTATACTGTGAACATTTTAAGTATTACTATACATTAATTAACTATCCATTACCTTTTATATTATATTATTAAGCTAATTAGTATTTTGTACTGGCATTTTTAGACTAACGTTTTTATATTTTTTTATATAGTTCTGTTCCTGGTGTGTTTGGAAATCAACAAGCTAATTATTTGGATATTATTAAACAAATGATTCAAAAAGCCCTTGTCGACACAACAAGCTATGAGGTATTTTATTTTAAAATAAATTATATTCCTTTTGTGTTTAGTTCAGCAAAATGACTAAAATGAACATGTACCATTTAATTAGAGACAAGTAACTCATGGATATTTCTAACATGGCAGAGGCCACTTCTAAGAAAACCACTTAGTTTGAATATTGATTGATTTAATTTATTGCAGCTAGTTAGAATTCTATATCAAACAATTTAAAAAAAAACTAAGGTTGATACCTTTGAATTCCTCATATGTGTAAGAATATTTGAGATATATTTTTTTAAAGCTTACATCAAAATAGCTTAAATTCTTGTAATATTTATTGGAGGTTTAAGCCCTACATGATTCTAGTAGAAATTTAGCCAGACCCATGACCATCAATTTACCACTTACTAACTGAATGTATAGATTTTAAATGACTGCATCATACAAAAATTACTAAAATTTAATCAAGATTTCTTATTTTCCCACCGATTTAGAATTGACGTAGTGAAGAAAACCTCTTTTTCTAAGATTTGAAATCGAGATTATAGATTTGTATGTGAAAATAAGATTTGGATTTGTAAAATAGCAAATTTGACCTGTTTCTTAAACTAAATTTTCTGGACCATTTTATAGAATAGAACTAGATCAAGATAGAGAGATAGGTGGCATACTTTTATAAGTGCAGCACTGAACTTTTGAGCTCCTAATGCCATATACATTATATATTTGTAATCTCTATGTATGCTTCTTCGGTCCTTCAACAGGTGCGATTTCAAGCAGTCAGGGCTGTATCTGCATTCATTCTACTTCATGAGAAGGAAATACCCATTCAGAAACACTTTCATGATGTACTGCCAGGATTTATGCAGGTATATGCATTAATGATTTGTAAACACTTATATTTCATACCAAACTTTGATTTTTTTTTAAAAGTATAATCCTACTTAGGATAGTTGAAAATTATATTTGAAAAAGTTACACTTAACATTGTTTTGCGTATAAACTTAACCCTATTTTTGGGGTTTGGAAAGTCTAATCATTTTACCCTAATTAGGGATCTACAATTGATCAAATTTTGCTCAACGAGCTAAACTTTTTAGGGGCTTTTATTCGACAGATATATATATATACTGTCATTTCTGGCTCTTTTTTAAAAGGCTAGTTCTTAGCTGTGCATTGTGTCTCAGGTGATGAATTACCCATGGTTTACTCTTCTATTTGTTTGTTGTTTGTGAAATATACTGTTTAAGCGGGGGTGGGGGTCAACAAAGAGGCTGTTCAGGTGCATTTGAGCAAACATTGTTTAAGGAATAGGGTAGCAATCATAACTAAACAAGGTATAAAAAAAACACGCCCTTTAGCTTAGTGTGATTATTTTTTTTGGACTGTGGTTTACTACCCATTCAGGCTATATTCTTATGTACTAACTAAGCTAATGTATTTAGAGAAGAGGAAAAATATTTTATAGGATGTGTACCCTCATTCGTGTGGAGGGAGATTGGGAAACCATTTTAAAAACCACCCTAAGTACACCCATCCGAGAATCAAACCTCGACCTTCCTGTCGGCAGTCTAGTCTGTGAGAGTAGCGCTTTAGGCCATGCGGCCATTGAAGTGGGTCACACCTTAGTTAAAAAGTTTACTGTGTGCATCTTAAAAAACACTAACACTTTATCTTTTATCTCTGGCAAGAAGCCAACACTAAGTGAACAGCTGCACTCTATTTGGGGTTGCTTTTATCAGAAAGATGCTAAATTTCCACTCACAAACCTGTTTATATTAATGCTTTTTTCTATACTTGCCATCCCTCGCTTGAGGCTTCGGGGGTAACTGGTTGATATTGCTACAATGGCGTGGCATTGTTTTCAGACACATTTGGGTAAGGGTAGGAAAAAGATCGGCGAAAGTATTCCTGTAACGTTATTCGCGATAGGGGGTAAGGTCATTGTCCTGGCAATGTGAGTCGTGTTGTGAGGTAGGGTGATGGTCCTGGCAACGTGAGTCGCGGTGGAACATGAAGTCTCGAGGTGGGAAGATAAGGTGCTGATCTCGTCAACATGAGTCGCGGTTGGATGTAAATGAGGGAGAGGATACTATACAATATTGCTCTCTTTTTGATTTTGACAATTTAATAACTCTTTCAAACAGGTGGCTCACTCGGGTTGGGTAGCCACTCTTCGACTAACTCTGACCGAGGTACCGCCGTGTTAAATACCCTCCTCTTTGGAATCCCTTAAACTTAAAGATTATCTAGGTTTGAAACCCCTCAAATGTTTTCTCGGTTTGACACCCTTTAGAAATTCCTGAGGTTTAAAACTCGTTAAGGTGGGAATTTAGGAGAAGTGGGAAAAGGGCAGTTTTTTTATCAAAACATTGTTGGTCAAAATAAATCAAATATTGCTTCAGTACAAACATAGAGATTAATTTTCTTCGCATAGTGAATTAACAGTCACTGGTGTACTAGAATTTAGTGACAACTTTTTCTATTCGTTTAAAAAGTTTGTCATATAATGCTTATGCTCATGAAAGATAGTTAACAACTAGGGATGGACAGGAATTACATTTTTATATCGGACGAAAACAAGAAATTATAAAAATTATTTTTTATATTAATACTAGATTAAAAATAGATATTGTTTTTATACTAATACGCTAATATTTGTAAAATATTTGACATTAAATATAATACAAATTATATATCATAAAAAATAACATACATAGGGGTGTGTGAATAGCATTTTATATTGAAACAAATAATGAATAATACAGAGTGAATAATTTTATTATATTTATTAGTTAATCTCATTTAAAACTGGTGTTTTATATTTAACTACTCATTGGAAGAGTGGAAAAAAATACCCTTCTTAAATGTTCTCTATTTTAACATCTCTTAAAAGCTATCTAGGTTTGAGACACCTTAAATATTCTTATGTTATTAAATCCCCTAAATGTTCTCTATGTTTGACACCCCTGTAATCTCTCTTTGGTTGCTAATAACAGCTGATGCTCTTAAATAGCTGACCTTGGCAAGCTACCTCCTCCCCCATTTCTATGCCCCAAAAGATGGTAGAGTATAATATATCTATGTCCTTCTTTAAATCTTTCAAGCCCTCACTTGCTTGCTGAACCTAACAAATAACTGTTGATAGACAAAGCACATTGGACTGAAACTTCCTTGTTTGTCTCACCAAAGGCAGTAAAATCCCCTCCCCCCCCCCTCCCTCAAGTTTGAATTTTGCTACAGAACAAAAAGATGACTTGTCTCCAGTAAAGATTGAGCTAATAGTATCTGCTGGAACAATAAGCCAGCTTTATTTCCCGCCCGAACCCTTACAGGGAAAGGGTCTTTCCCACCCCACTCTCAGGAATGGATAAGTTCCCGATATTTTCCCCGAAGGTTCGGGATCCCGTCCACCTCTATAATAACAACGTTTGATATCACAATATAAAGAAAATTAAACTCTATTTGTACTTATATTGTATTTATTTTGACCAAAAATGTTTTGCTATAAAGCTGAAAAAAACACTGACCTTTTCTTACCTTCCCTACATTCCCTTCTTAATGTTGATTAGGATTGTTGATCCTCAAATAATCTGTGTTTAACACTGTTCATTTCTACTCCCTTTCTGTAGCTGCTCAACACTCATAAATGATTGACCTTTGCAAACTACTTCCTCCCCCTCATTGTCACACCCCTAACAATGATTAGAGTAGAATATATTTCTGTCCTTATTTCTTTCAAGCTCTCTCACTTGCTGAACCAAGCAATCAACAGTTAATGAACTGAGCACCTCCTAACTTGTTTGTCTCTTTACAAGCTTAACAAGCTCACAGTTTGCTACAAACCAAAGAAGGTTGGAAGGCTGTCTGCAAAAGAGATTAACTGTGATGAGTCAGCAATACCTGCAGGAACACGAAGCACACTTTGGTTTCTAGCCCAAAACTTTACAGGAAATAGGCAATCCTGCTCCTGGCTCAAATAGATAAATTCCTGATGTCTTTTTTTGAGCCCCTAATTTTAATCATGATGCTATTGACATTTCACATATAATATTTTGTTTTTTAAGTCTTGTCTTTTTTATTTAAAAATAATGTTAATACTAATATTGTTTTTAGTTACATAGTTGAATTTTAAAATTTTACTTTCATTAAACCTGAGCTTTAATTTATACTAGTAGGCTTTTTGGGAAGCTTGCTCTAGATTGACTTGAATAAAAAAAATCAGCTTACTGAACTCTGATTCAAAGCCATTTCTAATCAAATAGGAGTCTATATCAAATATTTCCAAGTTTCAATTTTGTTTTACTACTTAAAGTTGATAAAAATGTTTTGGTCTGCTTATTTTTGTAACTTTAACAAATACCAAACATAATTTACAAAATATTTTATTTCAAAAATTAAGAATAAATATACATATTCGATTCTAAGTGGGTAAATCAAGTTACTTTATTATGTTTACATTATTATTGTTATGACAATATTGAAAATTAATGATATATTTTAATATTACCATTATTTTCATGATGAATATTTGTGTTTGGCAAAACTTAACTTTTTTTCAAAACGAAGTTGAAAAACTAACAAACACATTATTTAGTCAAAGTTTCAATTTGATTTTGAAGAATTTCATTCTTAATTTAACCCGTAGAGATGTCACTAAAATTTCTTTAGCAAATTTTTAGGTAAAATTTTGACACTTTTTCGCCACATTTTAGGAATTGTTTGTATTATATGCATACATTACATTAATTATTCTAATGGAGTGGGGATGAGAAAGGTTGCATTGTAGAAGAAATAAACCAACATAAGTGTTTAGGGAGAATGGAAAACCATTTAGGATAAACACCCTCGGTACACCTGTCCGAGATTTGAAACCCAAATCTCTCATTACTAGCAACACAGTTTAACCTGAGAATGAGCTGTTAGACCATTCTCCTACCAATGCAGGGTTTTACACCACCATTGGCTAAGGTTAGGGCATCTTTGGTGTCAATGTGTTGCATCCTATCTTGAGATTATGAAGTGGATATAGATTGACTTGGAATTTAATAGCTTATCATTTTATTGTTTTCTTAAGTAAATTATAAGCTAGCCTGTCTGTAAAAAATTGATCAAAATTATGGTTCACCTTGGTCTTATACTAATATAATTTTCATGTTTAAAAAGTTATATATTTTTTTAGGTGGCTAGTGTGTGTATGTATATACACACACACTACCCACCTAAACATATTTTTGTGTCCTAATTTAAGTGATTGCTTGAAAATTGAATATATAAGTGTGATTTTGTTTTGGTTTCATTAACAGGTTGTTTTGGAAAGTGTTGAGAAGCAGGACGATGATGCACTCTTAAAATGCTTAATAGACCTTAGCGAAACGACTCCCAAATTCTTGAGGATGCAACTAGATGCTATCCTAGAGCTTTGTATGAAGGTACGCAGGCAGACTCCCCATTATATAGTAATTTAAATGTAGCTTTACCTTTGTTTTTTATTGATTTTTTTCTTCTTTTCTCCACATCCTAATAACTATTCAAGCTAGATGTACTATTTATTTGTTGTGTCTTACTACTTGTTCAGTTTATAGGCATTATACTAATTTAATTACATTAATGAGGTAGTGATGAAGAAGGCCTAATTTAAATTAAATGTGCACACATTTGCAGGGAGAGAATGGGAAATCATTTTGGAAAAAAAAAATTCAGAACCCAGATCTCTACTTTGTAAAACTAAACTAGATTAACTAGACATTTTAGTATATAAATTTAGTTGTGTTGAGCTCTCAATATGTTTCTAACACACTTTCCCATACATTCTTCAGCGATAGTTTGTTACAAAATTTCCCTGTGCTGGTTCTGTTATCTCGGGCCTAAATATACTTAAACACACAAACCAATATAAAGCAAGATTTGTATGTTCACAGGCAAACTAAAATTTGAATTTTCAAATTTGTAGATGTAAGATTTTAGTTTTATCTTCAATTCGTAGAATTTTGTTAGAACTGAGCACCTAGTCTTGAATAACTTCCAAGCAAAGGACGAAATAGAAAATTTTGATATTTCTAATTAAAATTTACTAAAATACCGGAAAGTTTCAATTTTTTAGTCAGGAAAATCTGGAAAAGTAATGGAAGATCAATACCTTTAAAAAGTGTAATAACTTTGTAAAGCCATTTTGTATCCCACCCTCCCAATATATGTAACTACTACATCATTAACTACAAATTAGTCATACATTATATTTGAAAAAAGGTGGATAAAAACATTCAAAAGAAACAAACACCAATAATTTGGGTGGGGCAAAAAGTTTTTATACATTTGATAACACTATATTTTAATTGCCAAATGCTTCAAATTAAACTTAAAATAACAAAAGATTGACAATTTTCTACATATCCTTGAATTATTAATTTTTTTCCCCCCAAACAATGTCCTTAAGATTGCAACCATTATATGCCATACTTTTTTATATACACTCCTCTAAACTTGACATGACTCTTTTTGAATTGCTTCAGCTTCCATTACATTTCTTTAAGTTCCTGAATTGGTCATATGAACATGGAACATGGCTATTTAACATGCCCCACGAGGAAATATCCAGACCTGTTAAGTCTGGGGAATGTGGTGGCCAGGCGATGACCCTATATTTTGAAGCATGGCACCTCCATTGATGTTCGATCTTTCTGACTCGTAAAGTACAACATAAGGAAATGGATACCAACAACATGTGGTTCCAGCAAGATGGTGCAGTGACCCACACAGTGGGAACATGGCCTACTCTGACCGAATACCCTCCGGCCGGCTACTCAACTCCGTCATAACTCAGGCGGCCAGCACAGATTTTCTTGTGGAGCATGTTAGAGAGTGATGTCTACGTGACTTGTCCAAGAACAATTCAACAAGAGACATTACACAAAGTCATGTAATGATTTGGGAAGCACATACAACAATGCATTACACATGATAGTGGCCATCTTTAGGATATTGTTTTTAAAAAAAATTCAAGACCATATAAAAAATGTTAAATCTGTTTTTGTTATTTTAACTTTAATTTGAAGGATTTAGTAGCTAAAATAGTGAATATATAGTGTTGTTAAAATGTGTCACCACTTTCTGTCCCATTCTGCATCAAATTCAATTTGATGAGACCTTTGAATTCTTGAATCCCTATTGAGATTTGGGATTTAAAAACATTTTTTTAAGTCTTGTACATGGCAATTACGTTTCGGGAACCATGTTTTCATGAAAATGAAAAATCCAATTTGAAATTAAAAAAACCTATTTCACGTCAAAGTAATTATTCTCATGAATTTAGAGTTTTTGAACTAATTTTACTACAGTACATTCACGACCTTAGTTTATTTCGATGACAGCTCAAAAAGTTACTAGAAATAATCCCTAATATATCCTTACGCCAACAGCTGACATCTTTCACTTTGGAAATTTCTAATGAAAATGTATGGTAATATATGAATTTGATAGTTAGCCGCAGTAGTTTAGGCCAATATTATTTATATATTTATTTGAAGCCGGGCACAAAGCTTATTTATAGTTTCATTCCACTTTTATTATTCACACCACTTTCACAAAAGGTTTAACTAATTCTGGGCTCACGATCAACTTAACGTTACGTTCACTTAAAGTTAACTAAACTTAAGAAAAAAGATGTGTGATCACGATTCACGTAACAACTCAAACCAAACATCTCCATTTTAAAGTACCTTATTGGCCGGAAAATAAGCCGCAATTTTTTCCAAGAAATAGCTCTCATAAAAATCTAATGCATCCTATAATCACACTCTTAGATAATACACATTCAATTTTGTACCCATAGGATATGCATGTTGTTAAATCGATATATCTCGCAACCACTATTTAAAAATAAATGAACCTTGATAGTTGGCCAAATTATTTAAAAATACCCCCCTGCGGGACGGGGTTAGAATAGTCCCGCAGTAACCCCTGCTTGTCGTAAGAGGCGACTAAAAGGGGAGGCTT
>CABFOW010008990.1:0-11548 GCA_902141385.1 Timema californicum | reverse complement strand
CCCCCCCCCCCCATTATCTGATCTATGTTGTACCACAAGTAATAAGACCATTTGATCCGTCAATGTTTGTGCATGCAAAGGGATACAAATTAAATGTTAAAGATAAAAAAATATATGTCCCTTCCAATGTGGAAAGTTTAACCTCTTATGCTTATTTTGTTTTCTAAGATTCAAATTTCGGTTTAAGATTGATAAATACAATTAATAAAATATCTTGGTAGTCCTCAGATACAATAAACATTTATTGTAAAATAGATTATTTATGAATGCTTTTTCAAGCTACATTTCTTGCCATAGTAGTAGTATTTTTTGGAGCTTGTCTTAAGATGAAATATAATTTTTTACAGGGATAAAACAATCATCGGTGAGTCATGTTTTTGTCCAAATAGAGTAATAGGGATATTTAAATGAAGCATTCAATAATTTTACTAACTTTTTTCTAACTTCATGGGTTAGGTTCCCCAATAAATCTACATTAATAAATGCAGAAGTAGTTTTCTACTAAAGTAATTACAACAAACTAAACATACAAACTTATTATATGTTAATTAATGTAACTTAAGTTGTAGTATTGGGTGGAAACAATTTTCTTCAAGAGGCAGCAATTACCCCTCTGTGTGTTCCTATCTCTCTTTCCTGTCTGTATATAACAAAATGTAACAAAATAACATAAATAAAACTGAACAAGAAAAGAAAATGAGTTTTCAGGATCTGAAAAAGAAAGTTGTTGATAGGACATGCTGAAGGGCTCAATTTGAGCCAGGCGACGGACCTGTTGAAAGACACACCACCGAATATTAATTCTCAAAAAGTGTAAGAGAGTTATTATTATTAGCATCGCATCTTACTACCCGTTCGGGTTGTACGCACTTACGCTAATGTGTAATGGAAGGGTGATTGTGAAATGAAATGGAGGACCTACAGTTTAACGTGGGATCCGAACCACGGTGGAGGCCTGGCATTCCCCACATTCACAAGATGTCTTGTCAGAGGTGAAGGAAGGGTTTGGTAATCAGATAAATCTGTGCCGGGACCGAGGATTGAACCCCGGACGCCAGCATAGAAGTCTAACACCTTACCCCCCTAGACCACCATGTCACCTGTAAGAGAGTTAAATATAAACTTGGTATTTTTATGTGATAGATTGTTTCTATGTTCTTACGAAGGATAAACCGTACATATAAATGTCTAGTTTTTCAACTCACCCCATATACTCCTCCTTTATGGGCTGGGGCTCCTATTTCTCCCACCAGGTCAGATGTCGCACCATCGTACAAAAACACTTTCCCATCAAAGCCGGCCGAAGCAAAATGGTTGCCGCTCGGAGAATATCTCACTGCCTGGACGAAACGGGTGTGGTCCTAAGAGCCCCAAGTTATTTTAAATAAAATAATACGCATAAAATTATTATCAAACACAAAATATGTCTCAAAAACCAAACCAAAAGTGTTTACAATACATGTAGAGATAAAGTTACCCCTCCAGAATAGTCACATATCTACACAAATGGGGGCAAGGAAGGAAGATTCTTGAAAGAAACATTCTCTCATTTGTACTTATAGGCCAGGATTTGAACCTCGACCTCAGCGACAACATCGAATTGGTGTTATTTATCAAATATGATGAGAATCAACCAAACCATCCTGACCTTCTTGGTCATCTTGAACTTGAACGGGGGACCTTCAAACACACCAATAGTATTATCCTCACTTCCTGTCACGATACGGAACGGCCTCGATGGCCTGAAGTCGACAGAATTGATGGGCTTAGATTGGCCCAAGATTTCGCCGACAGACGTTCCGGTTTCTGCCATGAACACATGACCAAATCTACAACAGCACACAACACCGTACAAAGCGGGCGGATTTTTTATTTAAACTATTATTATTATTATTAGCACCGCGTCTTACTACCCGTTCGGGTTATTCGCACTTACGCTAATGTGTAATGGTAGGGCGATTGTGAGATGAAATGAAGGACCTACAGTTTAACGTGGGATCCGAACCACGTCGTGGGATCCGAACCACGGTGGAGGCCTGGCATTCCCCACATTCACAAGATGTCTTGTCAGAGGTGAAGGGAGGGTTTGGTATTTATTTAAACTAGTCAACTAAAGGTGACAAATAATTTTAAAAGGACATATTATTTTCTATTTATTATCTCTAGCCTTCCAAAGACACTTTCGAAAACAGGAATATCAAATGTTTATTTGAATATCATATAGATTTGTAACATAGGGTGGCCATTCAAACTCTGGAGTTAAATTTTAGCATTAAAGTTTTTATTTTCCTTATTTTTTGAGATATTTTTTGAAATTATATTTCACATGGATGTGTTTTTAAACTATTTACTGCGCACCCCATCAGATTTTATTTGCAGTAATTTATTTAAGTGAAAGTTCACTTTTGTTACATTTTTGTTTAGAATTAGCTATAATTTAAAGGCTTTATAATGATAGTGATCATGTGTCCACAATATCAGAGATGTTGGACTCAGCTCAGTACTAAATGAAAAGTGCTAATAATATAGAGTAGACATGTTACACCCCAAAAGTGAAATTTGTATTTCATGAATTGGGTAAACTTCTGCCCATTCCTTGAAATGATTCCTTCATTTGTTCATTTTACAGACTGGGCAAAAACTCGTTCAGTTCATAAATTGGGTAGAGGTTGTAATGCTTATTTCATGGATTGGCTAGCGCTTGTGTTGCTTAAATTCATGGATTGGCTAGCGCTTGTGTTGCTAAATTCATGGATTGGCTAGCGCTTGTGTTGCTAAATTCATGGATTGGCTAATGCTTGTGTTGCTAAATTCGTGGATTGGCTAGTGCTTGTGTTGCTAAATTCATGGATTGGCCAGCACTTGTGTTGCTTAATTCATGGATTGACTAGCACTTGTGTTGCTTAATTCATGGATTGACTAGCACTTGTGTTGCTTAATTCATGGATTGGCTAGCACTTGTGTTGCTTAATTCATGGATTGGCTAGCACTTGTGTTGCTATAATTCATGGATTGGCTAGCACTTGTGTTGCTTAATTCATGGATTGGCTAGCACTTGTGTTGCTTAATTCATGGATTGGCTAGTGCTTTTACTGCTTATTTGACGGCTTGCTTACAGGGGCGCCGTGAAATATGACAGCCCAAGTGATTTTAGAATCAGACCATCGATGTGTTGATGTGATGCTTGGAAGGACATTTAACATACACTGTACAGTAGCTCCATGGCTTCTTTGGTGCTGCTGACTGACAGCTTTGAAAAGTTACCAGACCAAATTATGTATCCCTACGTCGAACCGTATGATCTGCAAAAACATGTGTTTAGCAGCCGTCACTCCTGACAGTCAAAATTTAGTTATATACCTAAATGTTGACTGTCAGGAGCCAGCTGTGAGCTGTCGGTCAGCACCAAAGAAGCCATGAGGCCACCATACACACCACTAACTGTTTCATTTCTCAAGAGTAATACTAGATGGCATTCAATGTCTGAATTTTAAAAGTCGTTTAATCACCCTGGATTGTTCTAGTATAAATTAGTCGAGAAGGCAGTTGTTTCTCAGCACGCTGTGCGGACAGACGTAGGTAACTCATTGCATCCATTTTAATAAAATGAATGGATTGTTCTAGTTATTTATCTAACTTTCTCGGTACTTGATTGTATGTAAACAGCCGTCTTCAAGGCCTTGATTTATTGAAGATTGAATTAAGTTGATAGTGTTGTGATCAATTAAACTTTTGAAAATTGTTCTTGTCTTCCTAAAATGAACACATTTTTATTGAACATTGCAATGTAGGAGTGAAAATAAAGAGGACGCACCTCAAACTAGGTTGTGTGTGTGTGTATGCGTGTATGAAGAAGCAGAAATTTAGTAAATGCAATGACAGTTATCTAGATTTTGGCTCTACATCAGCTGTCAACGATGAGGAGAGTTCGAAGTGTATACTGTGTATGAAAGTTTTGGCACCAGAGTGCATGCTTCCAAGTAAGCTAAAACGCCATTTAGAAACCAATCATCGACACATGCTTGGTGAATCTTGCAACTATTTCACCAAAAGGTTAAAATATAATATTTAGCACCGCGTCTTACTACTCGTTCGGGTTATACGCTTTAAGTACTAATTACGCTAATTGGATTAGGACTTGGGAAGGTTGAATTAGAGGAAGTGAACCCACATTTGCGTGGAGGGAGAGTGGAAAACCATTTAGGAAAACCCCCCACCCCAGTTCAACCGACCGAAATTCGAACCTCGATCTCCCCGTCCTCAGCAGTCGAGCAGCTCAACACGACAAGCTCGTTAGCCAACTACGCCACCGAGGCGGGTAAAAGGTTAAAAGAATTACAACAACAAAAAAGTACTTGTTCTCAGCAGGTGTCAATACCAAGCAATGCTTGACGAGCAACATACAAGGTTGCATATAGTCACAAAGTGTAAACATCCCCATACTATCGCAGAACAACTAATTCTACCAGCTGCCGTGGATTTGGTTAACATTATGATTGGGAAGTCTGCGTCGAAACTGCTTTAAAGGCGCTCTTGTCTAACAATACTGTAAACCACATAATCCAGCACATCACAGTGGATCGCAACGATCAATTAATTGAAAAAATAAATTATTATTATTATTAGCACCGCTTCTTACTACCCGTTCGGGTTATACGCACCTACACTAATGTGTAATGGTAGGGTGATTGTGAGATGAAATGGAGGACCTACAGTTTAACGTGGAATCCGAACCACGGTGGAGGCCTGGCATTCCCCACATTCACAAGATGTCTTGTCAGAGGTGAAGGAAGGGTTTGGTCATCAGATAAATCTGTGCCAGGACCGAGGATTGAACCCCGGCCGCCAGCACAGAAGTCTGACACCTTACCCCTAGACCGCCAGGTCACCGAAAATATAAATAAAAGGGAAGTAATTTGGGTTGCAGCTGGATGAAGCCACGGGCAGTAAAATGGATGCACATTTGATTTGCTACGTACGGTTCACAGATGGAAATGACACGGTGGAAGACCTTCTTTTTGTAAAAGTATCACTGTAGGTATAAAGGCTCAATACTTGTTCGAGACCCTGGACACATTTATAGTTGAAAATAATTTGGAGTGGACAAAGTGTATTGGTGTCTGTACTGATGGTGGTCATTCGATGTCCAAATAATATCAGGGGTCTCAAAATGCTTAATCCAACATTTCCCTCAATGTAAAAAAGGCTGAATATTTTTCCAGTACCTGATTAAAAATTCTAGTATCAAAAATAAAATCAATTATTTTTCGAGTATTTCCAGTATTGGTAGACACCCTGTAGAAGGTCTAAAAAATTTGGTCATCTCACCTCTCTCTGCCCTCTCCAACCACAACCATTCTTTGGCTATCGGGAGACCAGGAAATATCCTTGATTGGACCTCCGATGGGCTGGAACTCATTTTTTAACAAATGTTCTTTATTAACAGTGTCCCAGATACGAACTTTACCAGATTGATCTGAAAGTAAATCGCACAAGAAATTAGTGGCAACTATAAATAAATAAATAAGTTAAAGGGGTAGATCTAAAAGTTATATTATAGGTTAAATTACAAATACAAAATTGATTTTGGAATAAATGGAACATGGCAAATTTAAAAACAACCAGTTTAAATGTTATATGATCAAATTTAATTATCATATCAATAAATAATTTCTACTGGAATATACCCGCCTCGGTGGCGTAGTTGGTTAACACGCTTGTCGTGTTGAGCTCGACTGCTGAGGATGGGGAGATCGAGGTTTGAATCTCGGTCGGGTGAACTGGGGGTGGTTTTTCCTAAGCGGTTTTTCACTCTCCCTACACGCAAATGCGGGTTCACATCCTCTAATTCAACCTTCCCAATTCCTAATCGATTAGAGTAATTAGTACTTAAAGCGTATAACCCGAACGAGTAGTAAGACGCGGTGCTAAATATTATTATATATATTCTACTGGAATAAATGTTGAAATTTTTTAAAAATAATAAAGAGCTTAACACATATCTGGGAGTTTTTGGATTAGATATATTCAAAACACTAGCCTAAATATTGGAATAAAGGTTTAAACTACAATCTAGTGAGCTGTTTGACTAGCTATTAGCTCTACACCCAATAATACAAAGTATATACAACGTATAAATTGTTGTTCTTCAGTTTGAGTGTTGTTAAATTTAAAACCACTTACCTCCAGATGCTATATAAAAACCACTTGGAGAATACTTGGCAACGCTAGTCGCACATGAATGTTCCGTATAAATATCAGATATTGCAGGATTCTGAAAGTAAGATACAGCTATTAGAGGATTAGCACATTTAGAGATATAATGTATTAGTTATAGTTAGTTCAACAATAATGTTAATATGAAACCAATCAGGTTGTGTCCAAGGACTGGTATTTACCTAGCTAAGGAAACCGAATTATTATATTATTATTAGCACCGCGTCTTACTACCCGTTCGGGTTACACACACTTACGCTAATGTGTAATGGTAGGGTGATTGTGAGATGAAATGGAGGACCTACAGTTTAACGTGGAATCCGAACCACGGTGGAGGCCTGGCATTCCCCACATTCACAAGATGTCTTGTCAGAGGTGAAGGAAGGGTTTGGTAATCAGATAAATCTGTGCCGGGACCGAGGATTGAACCCCGGCCGCCAGCACAGAAGTCTGACACCTTACCCCTAGACCGCCAGGTCACGAAACTGAAATAATTATGCTAGTAACCTCAAGGTTAGATTAGGTCAGGGATGGAAGCTTCACCACAAATACCATTTATAGCTAATTTAACTACACTAGCCCCATGACTTCTTTGGTGCTGACTGACAGATCACAGCTGACTTCTGACAGTCAACATTAAGGTATATACCTAAATTTTGACCGTCAGAAGTGACAGCCGCTAAACACATGTTTTTACAGATCATTTGGTCCGGCGTATATACATAATTTTATATACATAATTTGGTCTGGTAACGTTTTAAAGCTGTCAGCCAGCACCAAAGAAGCCATGGGGCTACTGTACTTATGTAGCAAACCAGTACTTGAAATTAATTTATAATATAATGCAAATGGAAGGGAGCTCAATAAAATCCAATATTACCTATATCCTATGCACTGGTACTGTTTTCATAAATGTAATAAATTTTCTCTGACTAGTAAGAAGTATGATGGATCCTCTAACTGACATTATTTTATAATACAGGTTCATAATACTTGTACTAATAAGTATCAGTAATTGCCAGTGATACATTTTGCTCAATAGCAGTATCAGTAGCATACAGCAGTTGGTATTTTAACACTTTTCCTGCAATTTTCAGTACAAAGCTATTAAGGTTGATGTCAGTTATTCCCAGTAATCCCCTTGTTTAGAATTGCGCTAAGTGTTTTGCACTTTGTTGATTTAGACTGCTAACACGGGATTAGTTTTGAGTCATATTAATAATCCATTTAGTGCTGGCTGGCATCATTAAAGATTTTATAAATATACTAGAGAATTATTGCAGCGATGGCTGCAGATTATCACACTAAGATATACTGTAAACTTTTTATTTTAAAACGGTATAATATAGAATTAGCCTTCACTCGAGTTTCTAAATAAACTTTACTCCTTAAAGGACACATTTGGAAAATAATGTTTTCATTGGAAACTACTATTTTTGGTGACATCCTGAACCCCTAACTTTAAAAATGAGTGGTCTTTTGTAAAAATCAGTTTAGTCATTTTCTTGCAATTTCAATTATTGGAAAAGGTCTTTATTGATATATATATATATGAGCAGAAAAAAATATTTGAAGACAAAGAAGAGGAAGTGTAAAAATAACAATACAATTTTTTTTAAACCTAATATTACCGGTTTGTTTGATAAATATACACAAATTTTCCGTAAATATTCGAACTATTGTACCACAGCACTAAAGTAAAGGTTGAGTTGGTATTATTTATAATGAGATAAGTATTATATTTATATATATGCGCAGAATTAATCAGAGTTTTTATGGTGATGTTAACAAAGAATGAAAAGCTGAAAATTATCTGTGAAAATCCCACTTTCATTGGAAACTACTATTTATCTCGAAATCCCGGATCCCTGACATTAATTTAAAATGAGACATTGTTTGTCAAGATTTTTTCAGCCATTTCCTCCTCATTTCTATTAACGGAAACGGGCTTATAAAATTATATATAATAGAGAGTGTGATAAAATGAAAATGCAAGTGAATGAGAGTATGAGGGTGTAAGTGTGTGAAAAAGTGAGTGTAAGAGACTGAGAATGAGCAATTAAGAGAGAATGAGTGTGTGTGTGTGTGTGTGTGTGTGTGTGTGTGTGAGTGAGTGAGAGAGAAAGAAAACGGAATTTTGGGAGATATATTGTGTTAAAGACAGAAAATGTGAGGGTGTGTGAGCAAAAATTAGAGAGAGTTTGAGAGATTATTATTATTAATACTACTACCCGTTTGGGTTTTACGCACTTACGCTAATGTGTAATGGTAGGGTAAATGTAAAATTTAAATCCAAAAGTGATATTACATCAATTTGGGTTTATCATGTATGTGTGTGTGTGTGTGTGTGTGTGAATATATATATATGCTAATTATTTTGAACGGATCCTGAAACATACCTATTTTTATTGCCACTAAGCTATGTCATTGCACGTATGGGCTAAAAACAACTTTAACTACAGTCCAGTTTCAATAGAAAGGGCCTACCTTACCTGACAACTAGAAATTATACTATATCTATCTACTTCCCCTGTAATGATAGGTCAAGCCGTATCATCTACAGCTGTCACTATGGATATAACATCAATAACTATAAAATAACGCTAAAATATATAGTAAAATGGCAGAAAAATTTATTTTATAACTAGAAGGCCCTTTATATGACAGTTGGACTGTAGATGGATCGTCATAACAAGAGTCTTTTTAAAGATATAAAATATAGGAGGGACAACATTATCAAAAATACATTTCTTTTTCTTTAAGCAGCTGTTGAGATTAAGGGCCAGTTTCATAGTGAGACTTAGTTCGCCTCAAGTGCGGCGCTACACTAAGTACAAGACGACACCTACCTAAACCAGAATGGACTGGGTCGTTCTCGCATAGGAAACTGGCCCATTCCATTTCTGGTTTAGGTAGGTGTCGTCTTGTACTTAGTGTAGCGCCGCACTTGAGGCGTACTAAATTTGACTATGAAACTGGCCCATTCCATTCTGGTTTAGGTAGGGGTCGTCATGTACTTAGTGTAGCGCCGCACTTGAGGCGAACTAAATTTGACTATGAAACTGGCCCTTACTCTCCACATATTCCAAAAAGATTGAACCGGGAAGATGAGAATAAAAATGTGAAATCCTGAAACAAAGGTTCGCGAACGTTTTTGGTCTTCTGCATCCTAAATGTTTTGAAGAATGTTTAGGAATTGTTTCCATTTATCTTATTCCACTCTAATAGGTGGGCAATCCAGAAACGGCTTCAATCTAGTCTTGTCCTGTTTGCCAGTGACGAAGAGTTCGGGATTTGAATCCCGGCAGTTTATAAGTAGATGCTTTATTCTTAAATAGCCTTTCACTGTTTATCACGTAAATGCGTGTGAACTGCTCATTAATAAATTCTACCGTCCTTACCCCGACCTCCTTAGAAAATATATCCAGATAGTTTTGACGGTTAAGATGTTGTAGGTCCCGTAAAATAGCACAGAAAAGTGGCCGAGCGGTCTAAGAACTAAGCCCTAAATGAAAATCTTCCATGGAATCTAATAGGCCCTATTTAAAAAAAAATCAAATATGAGCAAGCAAAGTTCTGCATAGCAAAATATAGTGTTGTAAATTTTTTTTAGGACATGAATATTGTGATTTCTTTGGTAGATGATGAGATATATAAAATTTTAAATAATATAATGCAGTTTAAAATTCAAAAGAGTTAAATCTTTACCTTGTAGCTACAATTTTAATATACTAGCTACTAAAACTTTTTAATGAAACAAAATTGTGAAAAAATTATTGAAAAAATTGGATGCGATTGTCAAAGCTAGAAATCTAAAATTGATACTACTTTATTAATTTGAAGCAACCGTTGTCACATGCTAGTAATTTAAAATGGGTTGTGAAAAGGTTACTCCAGGAGAGGTGCGTGAGGCTCAGCCCGCCTCCATCAGTTCTCGACACTTTCAAGGAATCCAGAGATTAACCGGCTGACAGCATTATAACAGCACTGTCCACTTAAACCCCTTCCACGTTGTACTTTTTTTTTCAAAGCAATGTTTCGAAATAACAATACCTACTCACTGGCGAAACTAGCGACACCTGTTGGTGAGCATAGCAACTATGACTCACCCCAACCCTCACTCTCCACCCCCAAAACTGAAAAGGAGGTCCCCTATAGCGCACACTTAAAGTAGTTTACTATGTAAAAATAAGCATCCATTCTTAATGACCGTGTAGAAATATATGTAGCCTATGCCTTAGTTCTTTAATAGGTCAAGATTATACATTAATATGGTAGTCAATTGAAACATGTTAAGGTAGTAAATCATAATAAGTTTACTTAGGGGAGATTGTTTTAATTGATCTGGTTTACCTAAGTATCTAACATTTTGAAACAACATGTATACATTGAATAGCATAGCAGTTTGTCGAGGTCTAAGAGAAATAATTGTTATAATTCATTCAAATACAATCTAACAAATAGGCCTAGTGTAGACCTACATATGTAAATAAATACTTGTTTTTTGTGCTATATACATCACTACCCATTCAGGTAAACTGCATATTCACACTAATGGGGTAAGGAGAATCTACCTGGACGGAGAACGATAATACCGCCCTAAGAGCGCTCGTACATTACTCGAGCCCCCCCTCCGCCTCTCCACTGATGCTACATTGCCGTATCATACTAGAATGTGAACTCTCAAAACAAAGTCTCACAAAGAAAACATATATTCAAACTTTTTAAAATCTAGACATCCAAATTTCCCTGACTTAAACCTATTTTGGAAGTGATATTTTGGCATTTAGGTCCTTGAGCCGTTACGGCAGATGGTCAAGTCAGTCCACGAGTGTGGTCAACTACACGAAGTGGGGGATGTGTTAGTATAGTACGTGGTGTAAGAATGCCAATTAACTGTCTTATTATTTGAAGGGCCACACATTCATTCAATAGCTGTCCCACTCCCAGTGGACTTGTCCGGGAGTTTATACAAATCCCAGGTCCACAGATGGTACAGTATGGTGTCGACAACTCACCAAAGGCGAGGCCTTAAACTAGGGTCGGTCAAGCGCCACAAAATTAAAGTTTTAGAATAGCTAGGCCCCTCAAATAACGAGAATGAGAGAAGGGAGCAAGTGTGTTGCCACCAGTGTTGCCTCATGGGATATTAGAGACTAGTGTTGCCTCCCACACCCTCACCACTGGCAAGACGGGGTATCAGAGACTAGTGTTGCCTCCCCACCCTCACCACTGGCAAGATGGGGTATCGGACTAGTGTTGCCTCCCCCACCCTCACCACTGGCAAGATGGGGTATCAGAGACTAGTGTTGCCTCCCCCACCCTCACCACT
>CABFOW010008989.1:0-15689 GCA_902141385.1 Timema californicum | reverse complement strand
ACATAAATTTGTTGTATTGATATTTCAAAATATGGCGGGCCAGCTTGTACTCAATTTTTTCTACAGGTTATGGTATAGGGAAAGCATAAGTTAGCCCACCCGATTAAATGTTCTCTATAATGCCTAATTTTTAAGCACAAATGTTCATTTTCGGGCATATATGAGCATAAATGGAGCACAATGGAGTGAAGTAAATAAAATTTTGGTATGTTGTGTTTTTCGATATGTGGCGGGCTAGCTTGAACTCAAGTTAGCCCGCCACATTAAATATTATCTAAGAGCTAGTTTCACAGCACAAATGTTCATGTTCGGGCACATATGAGCACAAATAGAGCACAAACGATTGCACAAAAAAACTTTTTGGCAATGTGGTGGGCCAACTTGAGCTACTTTTCAGCAGGCCCTGGGTTGAAATACCTGAGTTCATTGACCACTGTTTGTTGGCGAGGGGAAAGAGAGTGGGTTGCCACCCTATGGATATTGGACAAGGTCATAAAAACTTCTTTCGCTTGACCTCCTGTTGTTATCAAGCTGGGCTGGTAGGTAGACCCTTTTGGAAGAAGAATTACTTAAAACCCAATATTCTTGAAATATGAATAAATATTAGTATTATTTTAGATACATTATACACAGACCCACTGCGTGTGAAGTCAGCGCCCGGGGCAGCCTTGAGATAGGCGCCCCTCCTACCCGTCCCCCCCATACCCTCCACACACACCATCTCGTATTTACACCATATTTATAAGGTTTATTGTTATGGAGAAAATAAAAACACTTTTTAGCTCATCCAAAGGCTATACTTCACCCCTTTTAATTATGTTTTTAGCTCAAATAGTCATAATTAATTCATGACACATACCTGTCAACTGATACCATGGCTGATAGGCCCAGCCCAGGAGTACATCTCAATTTTTTATTATTGAATAACAGGGTTAAATAAATATATTATATTATAAATACGATATTTTATTCACAAAATTAGAAAAAGCGAAAATAACACATCATAAATTGTTGTTGTAGTTGTGAAATGTTCAGAATATTATTACGTATTCATTCACTATTCACTTTGATAAGTCATAATTGATACAATCAAAATATTTATCGATTTGTAGTCTAAATGTCTGTCTATTAACTGTGTCAGCCAATTTATTAAAAGGTAGTGTGTGGGTAATGGGAAGAAGGAAAAGGGGTAATGGGAAGAAGGAAAAGGTTCATCACGAGACCTGTGAACAGAACGAATTCATGTCATAGCGGCGCCACCCGCTTACAAAGGTTGCTCTTTTCACTTTACCGATTTAATCACACTGATGTCTTATAACACAACACATTATACAATTTTATTTTCAGTGTTTATAAGACATATTTTAAAAATTTGGCAACAATATCCGATGGAATCTGATCTAATACCCTTAGTTATAATATATTCAATATTTACATTTTTTAAACGATTTACTAACACAAATGGGTACGAGGAGCGCTGGTCGGCGCCCCTTTGTTCACGGCGCCCAGCGTGATCACCCTGCTTGCCACCCCTTGCGGCGGGCCTGATTACACATGTTTTTTTTTACAATTTATACATTAATATTCACACAGCTTACACAAACAAAATTGAATTTAAAAAAAACAGTTCATATAAACATGGGTATTTGGCGCAGAACTAGCATATTTAGAGATTATACCACTGCAAATACAGGAATACGCCTCCATTTATCGCAATTTATAAATAATTTAAAATACAGTTTTTCTAAAAATGTATAATAGTTATTAAAATTATCATTAATATAATGATTGTCTTTGACAAGGGCGCAGAAAAAGGGTATCATGGGGGTCCGGACCCCTCTGGGATTAACTGGACCCACCTGGAATTTGTTGGACGCGGTGGTACACAGTTACAAATAAGAGTCCTAATATTTAGGTTTTTTTCCTCTTACTATATTAACAGTACAATATATGTTAGTGGTCACCAAATGGCAGACCACAAATACATTTTTAACGAGATAGCGATAAACAGTAAGAATAAAAAAATTGCAAATAATACCACGCCAATGTGAATCGTCAAAAATAGCCATTCACCACTTGCTTCTTATGCGTCACTAATATGTCCACTATTAATATTTCGGCGAGATACCGCACTTTTAAACGCTCGAAGCCCGGTCGCCAGAGAGGCTTCCACCACCATGTCACCACTTCTCCTCCGCACGCACGCCCGAGCGCCCGAAGCAACAAANAACACCCCGGTATTCAGACGTGTTTTTTAGGTATTAAATCGTTTCCTGCTTACATTTCACTATATGGGGTTTGTAGATAAACTCTTCTAGAACAAATAACGCTTTGAAAAATTAATCTATGATAATCATCGGCCGCTTTCAAGCCGTTTTTCGGGAACACCTGTTTTTACATACTCGTTATTCCCGCAAGAAGTTATGATTATTTTCGCACAAAATATTTATTATTGGTAGGCACCAACAAGAGCTACAGTTTAAGCCCCTAAACAAGTTCCTAAGACAATTACAACCCCTGTAATTAAATGCAAATAATGACAATTTTTCGTGGTTTTGATATTTTATGGAAAAAGGTTGGGAACCGATTTCAATCGACCAGGGTTCACCTTTTTCGTTTTTAAGCGCTATCATGGACTATTTTATGTTTTTCGAAAAAACAACTGTTCACACTCTAAAAGTGAATTTACTAGTTTTCAACATTTTTATTATTTTTTAAACGTAAAAGCTACAAGTAGATTTAATCCAAAGTATATATATTCAATTTCTACAATTTTTCTCCTAAATATCACGTTGATAAAGTGGATGGTTAATTTATTTAAAAAAAAAAAAAACTATCTTACCTGGACTAATAATATAGAATTGCAAGGTTGCGGGATAATATAATGGATAGATGCATTTTGGCTCATATCTTAAAGCTTGATTTATTATTATTATTATTATCGCCGCGTCTTACTTCCCATTCGGGTTATACGCACTTACTCTAATGTGTAGTGGTAGGGTGATTGTGCGATGAACTGGAGGACCTACAGTTTAACGTGAGATCCGAACCACGCTGGAGGCCTGGCATTCCCCACATTCACTAGATGTCTTGTCAGAGGTGAAGGAAGGGTTCGGTAATCAGATAAATCTGTGCCGAGACCAAGGATTGAACCCCGGACCCCAGCACAGAAGTTCGACACCTTACCCCTAGACCACCAGGTCACCAAAAAAGCTTTATTTCTTCTCTTGAATTTTCACTACTCTTTGCACGCATATTCAAGTTAATTTCTTTTGTCTAAACTTATCCTACCAGAATCATGAAAACCCGCTTCAGTGGATAAATGGTCTGAGGCGTTACTCTCGTATTACACTGTCCTGCTAAAGATGGGGAAATCGAAGCTCGAATCTAGGTTGGGTATACTGAGGGTGGTTTTAACTAAATGGTTTCACATTCTGCTTTCACGCAAATATGGGTATATTACCTCTAAAATACTTCCTTCCTCATTCTTTCCCCTATTAAAGTAATTATCATGCATACGTATAACCTGAACAGGTAGAAAGACATGGTGAGACAAAACAAAAAATAGTCCCATAAATAAAGCAGTTAAACAGCGTATTTATAAACTAGACCAACATTAATAAAGATTTATAAATATAAATTTTTTGGAGAAGATTGTATGAGTGTTGTTAAGGATTTAATATTCCTTTCTCAAGTTTTTTAAAATACAAGTGTATTTATCTCTCTAATATTAGTAACATAAGCAAGCGTTTGGTAAATTTCTGGTGTATTTTTTTAATAGGTCTATTCCTTCACCTCTGAAAAGTCGTATATTAATCAAAACTTGTGAATGTATGAAATGCCAGGCCTCCACAGTGGTTCGGATCCCAGGTTAAACTGTAGATCCTCCATTTCATCTCTCAATCACCCTACCATTACACATTAGCGTAAGTGCGTATAACCCGAACGGGTAGTAAGACGCCGTGCTAATATTAATAATAATAATAATAATAATAGGTCTAGTCAACATTTCTATCTTCCACCCCTTTTTCTCTCAACACCAGTAGACAAACTCATCTTGATTAAAAACTCTGCGGTGTTTTTGCAGTTTTTACAGCAAAACTTGTTTTTTGACAAAATAAATAAAATCTTGCCCAGTAGAAACAAGGTTTAATGTTCTTCACATGATGATATCAACATTTCATGCATATTTGTCTTGAGCATAGCGGAATTTGATGATAACTTTTTTAAATGAAGAGAAAATATCATTAATCGAGGACAGGACCCTTTATAAATATTCAAGAACCGTTGATATCACCATTTAAAATCATTGTCTATGTTTCTACTGGAGTAATATTTTATCCATTTTGATAAAACAAAACATTGTTTTGGTTTAAAATCTGCAGAAATACTACCTCTAACTCGCGTTCCCTACCCTTCTACCTATTATTTGTTGTACTAAATCGTAATACTTTGCGGATTTTTGAGGATCTACATATTTTAATCGCGCTACTAAGTAAGGGTATGAGTTGTAGGAAGTGTATCCACGTTTGTGTGGAGGTAGAGTGGGAAAATATTTAGGAAAATAAACCTCAGTACATCCGTACGGAAATCAAAACCCTGACCTCCCCATAAATGCTAACTAGAACCGATTACCTGACGCCTATTTTGTGGGCTTGCCGATGTGGGTCTAGGTAGTCTAGACTAGTTATTTGATTAATGCTATACATTTAAAATGTTAGTGTGATTATAATATTGAATAACAGAATCCACTTAATATAAATATTTCAGCCAGTGCTATAATTTCTTATCACGTTACATATTTGATAGTTACAATTTAACGTTAAAAATACCTCTAGAAGAATTTTACTAGTCCCTATAAGATTTTCATCTACTTGCGCCTGCCTGTAACCTGGACATGCTGTAAAGGCTGAGGATCAGTGAAAAAACAATAATGTCGCTAAGTAACAGTGAGAAAAGAGATCCAGAAGAGGGAGGCTAAATATGTATGTTAGTGCCTGTCAATCAAAATTATTGTTATAAACTGCCTTTCACCCTGAAAAACTAAACCATTCATGAACAAGGAGAGGAATCCTAACACTCGGTAAAACAGTAAATTGGTCACTAAACTCTTAGCCTGATGCAACAAGAAATATAAGTCATTCACGAGCTAGGTTTACCGGGATGACAGCTTGAAATGTTACTAAAAGTAATCCCTAATATATCAATACGTCAACAGCTGACATCTATCACTTTTGATGACTGTAATGAAAACAGATGGTAATATATTAATGTGATAGTTAACCACAGTAATTTAGGCCAATATTATTTATATATTTATTTGAGGTCGGACACAAAGTTTATTGTTTCATTCAACTTAAAAATATATTCATACCACTTTCACAAAAACTTCTAACGAACATAGCTTCAAAATGGCCACTGACGAATCTAAACCATATGATTGAACATAACGGTAAACAAGTTTTTTTACAATGATGCAGACACGCAGTTGATAAAAATATTTTATTCAGTTAAATATTTCAAAATACGATAAAATAATCATAAAATCATATATTGTATGTAAAAACAAGACAAGAATTTTCTCTTTTGCAAGTAAATACGATGCCTGTATTAAAAGGTATTGATGTGTGCACTATATTAAACATAATCAATAACGTTCCAAAACAAAAAATAAGTACTTTTAATTATGTTTAAAATATTGTTTCGAGTTGGATAAAAATAGATTATTTAAAAAAAATGAAATATTATAAGAAAACTTAAGTTTACGTTATTTTAAATGTAATATATAACAGGTGATTAAAGATCTTTACATTTATAACAAAACTGTGATCTTTTACAAGTGTTGGCAACCCAAAACCTAAACATATGATTTTCGAACTGTCATCCGGGTAAAAACCTATCGTGAACGGAATATAAACTGGATAGTAGTGGTGCCACACTTATGGGTGTGCAAACGCTGTATACCCACAGGACCCCATTATTTGGTGGGCCCCGTGCTTGCATAGGTGGCAGAGGGAAAAACATGTTGGTGTGGAAATTTTTGTTCACGCGCTCGTATAGGCTATCTATCAAATATTGTCGGAGTGTAAAAACAAGTAGAAACATGATCACGTAGCTTGATTTATTGATTGAATGAAATGAGTTCTCCGTTTTAACTCCACCGATTTGCATTTGTTTGTCCATGGTGGATATGTCTAACGATAACTTTTGAACACTTGGCCTATTTAATTCGAACTTGGCATGGTTGTTGTTTGTACCTTTATACAGATCATGTTCACTAGAGCATAAAATTGAAAAAAAGAGCTGGGGAGAAATCAACCCTTATATGAATAAAAATCCACACTTTCTAGCATGTAATTTACCTTTTAGGACGTTTCTTGATACCTTATAAGACTGAAAATTGGTATAAAGGTGCTAACAACTTGAATAACACTAAATAAACTCTTTTGGGGGAGGGAGGAGGAAGATATATACGAAGTTTTCCCAGGGCCCCACGTCTCCTAAGCGTGGCCCTTGATAGTAGATAAAAGTGTTGCAGACAAAATGGTCTATCAACTGTCTCACTGGCCGTATGAAGCCGGTGGGCCATGAGCTAGCAACCCTTTTTAAAATAAATGGTATATATATAAAGAAGGGGTGGAGGTAAATGAGGGTTAAATTCAGTATATATATATATATAGTTTGTATGACAAAAAACTGTTTTGGGTTAAATAATTTAAATACTGCTTCAGTAAATATGTTTAGTTTAATATTCATCATAATATCTTTTGATCATCGTTTATAAAATAATACATCTCTTACAAATCCTTTATAAAATATTACAAATACTTTCTAAAATAATATATTTTGATAATACTTTATAAAATAAAATATTTTATAAATGCTTTCTAGAAGAATATATTTTACAGATCTTGTATAAGATATTATAGTCTACAAATCTGCTACCTATAAAATACATTATTTTACAAATCTTATGTTCAATGATATATTTTACATATACTCTACAAAAATCATTTAAGTTTTACAAAACATTAACAATAGAAAACATGTGCTATGGGCTTATAAAATAAATTTGTGACATTTGAAACAAAATAAGCAGTTACCAATTTGATTGTACTGTAAGAATAATGTTTTCTTATCTGACTTCTCACATAGATTGTTTCTAAAGTACGATTTTATTATTAATTAGTGGAGTAATTTGGTGAGCAGCTCCATATCAATATTTCTCGGTCCAAGTAAAAACTTTTGATATAATGATGGGCCTTCAATTTCACATTCTTAAAGCAAACATTTGTTATTCATATTTCCCTACGAACATCAATTGCACATTCTGTGAAAGAAATGCTGATTTAATGATACAACACATCAAATATGGCATCAAATATTTTATCATATATTCTATGAAATGTATATTTTTTCTTTAAAAAAATAAATATGACAATGTATACTGCCCTTGAATACACATTCAATAAATGTATAAATTGCTAAGTATAGAAAACTAAACCAAACGCATCTACTGAGGCAAAATTTTATTTATTTTGGATAATAGAGTTTATTGTTTTATAAACTAAAAATACAGACCCTAGTGCACGTTCCCTTACACCCCATCTTATGTTACTATAATCTGTGGGATCGTATTATATTTTTGAATTCTTATCAATTTATATTTCTGCTAAAAACTTATTTGACAAGTATTATTTTTAACGTCTTGCACGTTTTACTACCCATCCAGTCTATCCACATAGTTACACAACCAGAGTAGGGATGTGGAAGGCATTATTTAAAGGAAATGTACCCTCATTTGCTTGAAAGGAGATTGAAAAAAAACTATTTAATAAAACATTTCACTTTAACCTGCTGAAATCCGGAGTCTTATATAACCAACAACGAAAAGGAAAACTATACGAAATTTCGCCTTGAAACCTTGTGCCCACTGAAAAGGCTGTAATTTTTGATTAGTAACTAATATCTATTATAGCACAGCATGAAATAAATCTTATTTAATATTTTGTCCAAAACATTGTGAACACTTAACACAGAAAGTATTAATTATATTTTAAAATTGTGTTTGCTCTGATTAAGGATAGCTTCATTTGTAATTAGATATTAAATTTTAAATATTGATGTGTTTATACCGTCTTGAAAATTATGTCAGTTGTGCTTCTACCTATGAGCTACTTGCTGAACTGTTTGTACTGTTAGTTGTGTGTTTGGCAGCAATACTAGAGATAAACGCCATAAGGTTAATCGACTTCTCACCACGAGAGTAAACTGGTCTCTTCATTCCTTTGGCTGCCACCAGAACACTGCAGCGCTAGTGCAGAGTAAGATAGTAGAAGCATCCACGGCACAATCCAAACGAATAGTGTGCTTTAATATTACATATTTTTTGAAAGAGGTTGAGGAGAATATGAAGAATTTCAAACATGTCTGACCACACTACTAATATGATTGGCGAGTGGGTGGTTATGACACTCCTTACTACACAGCATGTGAAAGTTGATCTAGACTTTGAAGCTTTTATTTACATATTTACCACAACATGAGCCAGTGCTGTGAACGCTGCTTATTGTTGTAATGAATATATGACTTGTAATAACAGCAGTTAGTAATTGTTTTATACAATAATTATTAAAAATCCTTCACGTAGACGGGATAATTAAAGATCGTATTATTATTTTAATTTAAAATCTAGTATTATATGTGATAGATCATTGAAATAAATAGTATAAATAATTTACTTTAATAGTAAATTTACCGTTAAATATTGTTTGTGGTTGATTTTTTCTTCCTTTTTGTGTCATAGGCCTAATTGATTTATTTGCGTTTATACAATCATTTAGAATTATTTTCAGTTGTAGGCCTGGTTTGAAAACTACCTATTCCTCCTCACTTTTAAATGTAATATTTCACAGACAAATTATTCCAAATGCCAACCAAAAGAATTCAAACACGAATTATTCGAGATTTTTTTAGATTGTTGAAAAGATCGACTCAGCATTTAACACAATTTATTTTTAACAAGAGACCATTTAAATGTTACACAATGTGCAAACCATCCCCCCCTTCTTCCCCCTCAGTTAACCAAGCTAGTTTTGTTTAAATATATATATATCACTACTAAACAAACATAAATTCTTTTACAATCATTATAGTTGATATAGATTTATATTTTACTAATAAGTTCCTTTTTTGTAAACATAATTACACTAGTTAACGTGATTTTCACCTCTAACTATTATTTGGCTGTTTTTAATCAATATTTGTGGTTATATCTCGCCAATATAAATATAATTTTCGCATCACGTCACAAATGTTGTATGTATAGGCTTTTGTGTTTATGTGTAATACGTAGGGCCATACTAAGGGTGAGTTTAGGGGTTTAAGCCTTCCTCCCTGAGATAATTAGAGTAAATTAAGAACTTATTTTCATAATGTTATGTTTTTGTATTATTATACTTTGCATTTCTAAGTGTGTTGTTAGCTCTCTTTGTGTAAGGGTCGAGGAGTCAAAATATGTTTAAATCTTGGTTGTGACTCGTGACTGAACCCTCAAACCTATACCTTATTTTACTCTTACAACGACCACTTCTCCAATAAATGTAAACTCCTTTTATCTCCATTCAAACTCTGAAGTTTCCAAATCAGATAATCCCTTTCTTTTGTTTTTACAACTGGCCAGCCAAACCTTGGTGGAAAGAGGGTCTATTTCCAAGAAAGTAAAAAGGCATAGTTACACCAGATAACACAAATGTTTTTTTTTTTTGGTAAGATGCCGTAAATGTAACAAATAATTATTTTATATCTGTATACATGCACATGCTGGCGACTCAGTTTTAGAAATCACTTAGGAACCGGTGCCATGAATGCACAATTTACTAGTCCAAAAATTCAAAATAAAATTATTGACACATGTAGTTGCATAATCCAAGACAAAATTGTAAAGAAAATAAACAATTCCAAATGTTTCACAGTGTTAGCTGATGAAACCATATATATCGCTAAAACAGAACAAATATCGTTGAGTGTGCACCTTTTGGAAACAAAGTACGTGAATATTTTCTTGAATTTGCACTTGCGCGATTACTTACATGGCATGTAAGCCTACATTCGTAAAGATTATACGATGGCATTATACATACACTGTAGTGCGCATTTACTAAACTTTGCACTTGCAGATTCATGTGCCCTTCCAGCTATTAGAAATTGTATCTGAACAACTCAGTCTGTAGGAACTTTCTTTCATTCCTCTTCACAATGCAATGATGTTTTAAAACGAGATTTAGGTGAAATCTTACCTTTTTCAAAGCACAAACTCTCTCATAGCTACACAATGGGTTCGTAAACACGAGGCAATTTTGCAATTTAAGGTATTTATTCTACTGTGGCTCGTTCCCTGAAAAATTTGGAATAGTTCCCAAATAAGGAGATATCCCAAAAAACACACCAGATAATTAGGGCTATAACTCAAACTCAGTTTGTTGTTTCTTTAACAGTTTTAAAATATATATTTTTCAAATACTGGTACTATGCAAAGTACTTTTAAAAATAGTCACGTGAGCTTCAAGCTGCTTGATGGAAAACATAGGCTCAGACTGAAGATACCACGGATATTATCAAAAAAGTTGCACAGAGAAAACACTCTACCTGACACACCAATGGAATATTTCTTAAGGAACTTATTTCTTCCATTTATTGATCATGTATGGACACAGCTAAAAGAAAGATTTCAAAATCACAAGTCTCTACTTGCCTCCATGCAAAAATTAATACCGAGCCATTGTGTCGACTCAAATAAACAACAATTAAATGATTGTGTTGAGTTTTACAGTTCTTTGTTGCCTGAACCTACAATGTTCCCTCCAGAATTCTGTATCAGAAAGTCGAAGTGTGCCAAGAAAGAGTCAACTTCAATACCATCGTGGGTGCTCGATGGTATAAAAGAGTGCAATGAGGAGTTCTTTCCAAACATGAAAAAGCTATTACAAATATTTTCAACTCTCCCTGCTTCAACTGCAACGCCAGAGATAATATTTTCAACTCTCCGAAGACTAAAGACTTATCTGCGTAATTCGACTGGCGGAAGCAGATTAACTGGACTAGCATTACTTGCAATATAACGCAGTATTCCTGTTGAGCTTGACGCAGTAGTGTCACGCGTTGCAAAGATGGCCAGTCGTGAGCACTTTATCTTGTAAAGGTAGATATATTATATAATCATAAAAAAAAGAATTAATCCATTTATATAAAGTAAAATTGTCAGTATTATACTTAATGATGCAGTAATTGTAAGCAGGGCGAGTTATATTTTATGTATCAATGGTATCAGCATTATTAGTAGCTTAGTTGTTGCCGTTTCTACATACTTTGTTTAGTGTCCAGGGATCAATTCCTAGCAGTGGCGTAATATTTATAATTTAATGAATTTATGGTTTAGGTGTTGTATGTTATAGAATTAAGCTAGTATATAAGTGGTTTTGCTGATATATAACCACTTTTAACTGTGTTAAAAAAGTTAAAGTTACGCCCTTCACTCAAATAGGAGCATTACAATTAGTATTTCTCACAACTTCAAGCACCTACCATGCAGAGACCCCCCCTCCCCCCCGGGCCAACGAAATAAATTTCTGGGTGCGGCAGTGAAGTGACTTTTTACTTGGTTCCTACCTAAGTATTTTGGTGACTGCCCTTGTCTAGTCACTGTTTTATTAGCCAATGAAATTGGATTCACCAGAGATTTCATAGTCAATTTTCACTCCACTTATCATTGGGCTGAATAAAATCCATATGATACTCTTCAGTCACGCACCAACAACAATTTCATGTGACTATTGGTAGGAATAATTATCAACAATTTAACATAACCTGTTTTTATTTAAGATTTACAGGAGAATATTGTGTTAATTTGCTTTTTCAACGACACTGCTCAGCCAAATTTTGGCTGGACATTTCTTTGAATCAGTGATTTCCCAAAAATAAAAATAAATATATTGCTAGGTCACGCAAGATATATTTTCTGGTTTGTTTTCTCCCGAGGATCCACTGGATTATTTCTTATATATGAGGCTATCTGAAAGCCATTTCATACAAAACACCCATTGGCAATGTTGAAATAGTCCACCATCGTGTTGAGCAAGACTGACAGCGAATTTGAGGAAAGCATAAGATTTTTGAATGGATTGGAACCTCTATGTTATTATGAATACAGGTTACATTAAGTTGTAAGGTGGTTAATTTGAGAACTTCCTCTAAACGTAATTAGCTACACATTGATAGAAAATAAAAATGTATATGGCTTGGAATCAAAGTCAAATATGACACATATTTGCAAGAGTTTTTATTTCAATTTATTGGTGTCACAAGTCCACCCCTGACGTGGATCCCCTATTTTAACGTACACTGTGTTCATCCAACATACATTTCATTAGCAAGACCTTAAAATGCTTTAGCAACAGGCGGTTGATTGAACAGATTTGAAAATTAAAATGTACTTTATTTTTTGTGAAAGTAGGGTACAATCCATATAAAAACGATTTAGGTTTTGTTAAGTAAATGATTAAAACCTTTTAATAATGAAAAAAAAAAGTTCCTTTATGATATACAGAATAGTAACTTTTGCTAGTTATATATATTTAACAGATAAGTGAAATGTGAATCTTTATTATTAATTATTAGAATACATTATTTATTACTAATAATATTTTAAAATCATTGTAGATACCTTTTTACAATTCCTCTACTGTTTGAATTATGAATTAGATTTTTTTCCGGTGTCATATACTTATTCTAATATGTTATTGTCATAGTAATCAATATTTATGTTTTCTTTGATATCATCCTCTAGTGACGATATTGTGTCTATATCCTCATTAAAACCTGACTCTTTATCAAACAATTATGTTTGGTCTGTTTTCTTTTGTATAGGGGCCATTTAACTTACTTGTGTTATCTGTCCTTGTTACAATATTATAACTGATTTGACTAATATTTTCTTTATAACAATAGAGATTTGTTTATATACTCTTAGTAAGATTTAATTTGTTTAAAGTATCAAAATTCTTGTTAATGGTATCTATAATTATAGACCTATTGAATAGGTTGAATATACTTAATTTGTGATTTTCTGAAAAAAAGTTTTTTTTATCAACTGCATTTAAAACCTTTACATTTTATGAAAATTTTAAGCGTGGTTTCATTTTTATTTAAATTACTGGCATAATATTGATAGTTAACTTTAATTCAAGGTTGCAATTTACTTATTTCTTAATTCAAACCTTTTCTTTCCTTTCCCAAGTGAAATAACTAAAGGAAATTGGTAAATAATTCAATGAACTGTATCTGTTATTAATAATAAATGTTTCAATACCATTTAAGGATCATAGCCACCTAATAACTGGAGTTTGATTCTTATATATTGAAGTCATATTAATTAAACCATATATTTTATCTGTTTTGTCGATTTTTGTTTGCCTGGATTGTCGTGCATTAGCCTTTGTATCTTGATATAGTGAAGTGAGATACAAAGGATCATAAGTATAGTATTTTATCCCATTTGGCTTTACATATTTGTACATTGTTGCAACAGTCCTATTCAAGGGATGATACTTATATCTAGGTTCATTCTCATTCTCATACAACGAAGTTAATCTACGTGTAATAATATTTGCAAGTTTTGGCCATGAACTAAATTTTACAGAATCATTCTCATAATTGGGTTGGTGGTCATTCAAAAATTAAGGTCTGCTAGTATTATTTCTTGAATATTTGTATCCTGTGGTAACACTAAGAGGAGCATATTTATGTACATTATTATTATAAGCGTGTAGCGACTTCAATCGTTGTTTATGAGTCATTGCAGTTTCGAACTTTGAGGCACCAATTCGAGGGCCATATTTATATTCCTTCTCATCACCATTTGAAAAAATAAATCTACGAAAATTAATCCTTGAATATTTGTATGTTTTGTTATTACTAGAAGGATTCAATTCATCCCCCTTATCAATATTTTGAGTAGATCTAATGCGTCGCCTTGAAAAAGATCTCGAAAAATTCAAAACATATTCTTTTTCATCACTATCCGATGAAATAATACTTGTATAATTGACAGTTGATGAATTGAATCTACGTGTATTCATCCGGGCAATTTTGTATCTTTTGGCAGGATTCATAGGATCATATTCATAGTCCGCCTCATTGTAATCTGATTCATTGAATCCATATTGTGTATTAGTCTGGTCACGTTTATATCTTAAGCCAACCTTCAGAGGTTCATCCTCGTAGTCCGGTTCATTGAAATCTGATAAACTGAATTGACGTGTATCAATATGGTTAAGATTATATCTTGAGGTAACATTCAGAGGGTCATACTCATCATCTGGGTCAATATCATCTAATGAACTGAATCGATGTGTATTAATTTGGGTAAGATTATATCTTAAGGCAACATTCAGAGGGTCATACAAATCATCTGACTCATTATCATTTGATGAACTGAATCTTCGTACTTTATTCTGGCCAAGTATATATCTTGAGGCAACATTCAGAGGGTCATAAAAATCATTTGCCTCATTATCATTTGATGAAGTGAATATGCGTGTATCGGTCTGGGCAAGTCTATATCTTGAGGCAACATTCAGACGGTCATACTCATCATCTGGCTCATTATCATCTGACGAACTGAATCTGCGTGTACCAGTATGGTCGAGTCTATATCTTGAGGCAACATTCAAAGGGTAATACTCATAATCTATATCATTGCCATCTGATGTACTGAGTCGACGTGTATTAGTATTGGCAAGTCTATATCTTGAGGCAATATTCAGAGGGTCATACTCTTCATTTGGCTCATTATAATTTGATGTACTGAATCTTCGTGTATTGGTCTTGGCAGGTCTATATCTTGAGGAAATATTCATAGGGTCATTTTTATAATATTTATCATTGTCATCTGATGAACTTAGTCGACGTGTATTAGTATTGGCAAGTCGATATCTTGAGGAAACTTTCAGAGGGTCATACTCATAATCTGGCTCATTGTCATCTGATGACTTGAACCGACGTGTATTAGTCTGGGCTGATCTATATCTTGAGGCAACATTAAGAAGATCGTACTCATCATCTTGCTCATTATCATTTGATAAATTGAGTCGACGTGTATTCGTATTACCAAGTCTATATCTTGAGGCAACATTCAGAGGGTCATACTCATCATCAGGCTCAATATCAATTGATGAACTAAATCTGCGTGCATTGGTCTGGGCAAGTCTATATCTTGAGGCAACATTCAGAGGTTCATACTCATCATCTGGTTCATTATCATCTGATGAACTGAATCTTCTTGTATTGGTCTGGACAAGTCTATATCTTGAGGCAACATTCAAAGGGTCATACTCATTATTTTTATCATTATCATCTGATGATCTTAAACTAAGTATATTAGTCTGGGCAAAACCATTTCTTGAGGCAACGTTCATAGTATCATTATCTTCATCTTTATCATAATAATCTGATGGATTTAATCTGCGTGTATTGGTCTTAGCAAGTCTATATCTTAAAGCATAGTTTAGAGGATCATTCTCATAGTCTATATCATTGTGATCTGATGAATTGAGTCGACGTGTATTAGTATTGGCAAGTCTATATCTTGAGGCAACATTCAGAGGGTCATATTCATTATTTTTATCATTAAC
>CABFOW010008988.1:0-15691 GCA_902141385.1 Timema californicum | reverse complement strand
CTCTGCCAGCTGGCCCAGAGCCACTAGTACCAGGCTGGGGTGAGGCACGGCTTGCGTTGTTACCCGTAGGTTTCCGCCGCTTACCACCTTTATCCAGTGCTGGCGCACCCTGGCTCGGGCCACCAGAGCTCTGATATAAATGAAGTAGACGTTGCATGATCATTTTTGAAGATGACAATGAGCTGTAAGAGGTTGACTCCCCAACAATAACAGAGGAAGAACAGCGTCGTTCAGACAGGCAGAATAAAGCGTCCCTGTTATAAAAAAAACTCTCGTATAGAACGCAAGTGGAGAATATACAGGAACTGACATCTTGGAATGATATTACGTTATTGTCACCTCATAAACGAGCAAATTGGATCACTGTAGCTGAAGAAGAAATGGCTATGCGGGAACAAGATGTATGGACTCTAGTGAAACTTCCAGTTGGAATTAAAGAGGTATCAGCCAAGTGAGTATTAAAGACTAAATACGATGCCACAGGTAACATCTCTAACAAGGCAAGAGGTTTCCCCCAACGATATGGTGAGGACTACAATTAAATATTTGCACCTGTCGTGAAGCATGTAACTGTTCTGTACTACTTGTTCTTTGCGCACATCAAAGGGTTAAAGTAAGACACTTTGATGTGAAATTTGCCTTCCTTAATGGTGACTTAGAGTAGAACCTGTACATGGAGCAACCACTTGGTTTCATCAAGAAGGAATAAAAAATAGTACTAAAGCTGAATTGTATCATATACAGCCTGAATAAATCTGCATGCGCACGGAACAAGAAAACAAATACAGCAAATGTACGTGGTAAAGCATATAATAGTTTCTACACAATAAGCGAAGAAGATGAAAGTACGTCATACATTATTATAGATAAAACATGTAGACTTCTCAACGAACATTTCAAAACTAAGGATCTTGGGAATGCATCTTACTACATTGGTATTCAAATAGAGAGAGACGATGATGGTACGCTTCTTGTCCACCAGCGAGCAAAGATTGAGCATATCCTCGATAAGTATAACAAGATAAGTGCCAAACCGGTTTCCATGCCAATGGAAACTTCATACCTATCCAGTGTTTAAGAACAAAGTATTATACTGCTATATGTGCTTAGGAATCCAAGCCCCTCAAATGTTATTTTTCTTAGTTTGCTAACTGCCCTTTAAAAAAATAAGTATATGTGAGTGAATGGGAGTGCTTCAATCCTACAGCCAACTCACTATTTCTGGCATACGTGTTTTGGGAACAAGCCAAGTTGACTGCAACTAGCCCAATTACCTGGTGTACGTGACTGGAGCGCGTACCAAGTTTAGCAGCTGCTAATAAGAATGTACTCTCGGCACGTGTTAACCGGACAAGTAAGATTTGAAGCAGATTATAGAAGTCATCAAGCAACAGGTTGCAAAAGTGGGACTGCATCTCATTGAGGATAAAACAGTGTATACTGATGTCGAAGTTAGAGCAAGATCAGGACCCATTATCTGAAGGTGGGATGGGATTAAAATCAATAGAGAATTTCAAATACCTTGTAGCGTGGCTCACCAGACATAATGAAGTGGACTACAACTTAAGAAGAAGGATGCAAGTAAAAAACAGTTGTCTCTTCAGCTTACAGAATACCATGAAATCGAAAGCCTTGTTGAGACAAACAGAGGTCAATATTTACAACACCATCATTCGTCCTGATGTATTATTCGGATCTGAAACCAAGACAGCAAGGAAGACCAATCGAGACAAGCTTGACATCTTTAAGAGCAGGATGATGCGGCAAATACTCAGGCCTATTGAAGATAATGGAGAGTGGAGATAAAGAACAAAGGAAGAAATATACAGTGCAATAGGTGGATGCAGAATCACAAATATCTTGAGAATCAGATGAAGCCAGTGTGGCCGGTCATATGGCAAGGGTGCCTGAAGATTCAATCCCCAGAACAGTGATGGAAGGAATACGGATAAAAACACGGCCCCTTGGAAGTCCTAGATTGTGATGTCGGGATGATCTGGAAAAAATATATAAACCAGCTGGGGGTTGGCAAAGAATGGAGAGATGCACTAAACTGACTGAAATGGAGGTAAAATGTCAAAGAAGCCAGTACTCTCCAGGGTATTTGATTGCTGAAATAATAGCATTACTAAATATAAAGAATTAAAGATTCCTAAAACAAAACGAGAAGATTTGGTCACCCAGTCTAGTTAACAAAGACGTTTGGATTTGACNACAAAACGAGAAGATTTGGTCACCCAGTCTAGTTAACAAAGACGTTTGGATTTGACCTTAAAATAAAAGGAAAAAATGAGTTGAAAGACTTAATTTTAAGATCGTCATTTTCATCCCGGTGACTAGAAAAATATACTGCAAACATTACAATGTTGATATATAATTATAGAGATTAAAGGACTTTTTTATGTGTGTTATGGTAGCCGAAACAAGATGAACACAGGAATAGATGGGGTATTTAGGATGACACATTATCTAAAATGAGCACGGTAGATTCTGAATGTTCCATTATGTTCAGGAAATATCTAGCATCGTATACGACTGCCACGCAGCTTATCCGCGTAATAACCCTGGTTTAGGAAAGATTTATGGAACAGGCACTGACCAGAATCAGTTCTGTTTTCAACTCTACTAAAGTCAAGTCAAGGTTATATTGTCCGATGATGGTATAGCCATGTGTCTGCTGTTAATACACAAGGAACATCTATGTATTGGACATAGTTTTACAGGGCTTGTGTGGCATTTCATAGTTGATGTAGTCCAAGTTGTTGCGACAATCTTTAGTGAAAAATAGGCCAGATTTGTTGCGGGCTCACAACATGGATTTTTTTAATGTCAAAGCAATGATGGTTATTTTATGGCAGTAACATTTTACTGTTGTAGAGGTTTTATTTTGTAGATATTTATCAGTATTTAGGGAGATTTCGTCTTCTTGTTAAGACTAATTACTTAGCATACTTTAACAATTTCCCTCTTCTTAGGCAGTGTAGCTCAGCGAGCTTCATTTGAAGGTCATTCCCCATCTTGAGGTTAGACAGACTGCCATCTTTGGAGTTGACAAACAGGTGCAAACTGCTATGTTTTGGTAGAAGACCTCCAGACCCAACCTATGCCAAAAACTATTAGGTCAAAGAAAGGATGGAATGAGAGATAAAATTAACCACTTGTATCAAGTGCAGAGGGGCCATCCACAGTACTATAGAATACACCTTACACGGACAAATTGTATCAGTATTCACAACAAGAATACCCAGATTAGTGTCAAGAGGACATTTCACCTAAACTAACCCTTTATATTTTTGAAAAACATTTTTTCGTAGTTTAATAAGTACTGTTTATGATTATTTATGATATTATTGAAATTATTAGCACCATGTTTTCGTGCCCGTTCGGGTCATACATACTTACGCTAATGACTAATGGTAGGGTGATTGTGAAATGAAATGGAGGACCTACAATTTAACAATGGATCCGAACCATGGTGAAGGCCTGGCATTCCACACATTCACAATTTATAATAGTTTCCTTTCTCAAACAACTTGGAACACTCAAATGTATAGTTTTTACTCTGACCTGAGGATGATGCCGTTTTAGCATCAAAACATGTAAAAGCTTTAATAACATTGCAGGGATTACAGCAGTAGCTACAAGGAACAGGGAATTACAGAGAAGAGAGAAATTGAATTTCCACATATATTTTATATTTTCTCAACTCTCACAAATAATTCTGTTTAAATTCTCTATATAATACAAAGACATGTAATTTAGGCATAATCACTTCATCCCTGCTTAACAACACAGTTTTAATGTAATTTGACTCAAAAGTCTTCTAAAAGTTTTAAAATGTATTGAACTTTTAGGATGTTTTGTTATAATTTCAATGATTTTATACATTAAAAAAGTTTTTATTACAATCTCTCATAACTTGTAATCATTATTACCAATTTTACACATTGTAATGATATTGGTTTGGATTAATCTAAATTATGTAAAGTCATAGATGGAGGTAATTTTTCTTTAAAGTAATATAGGTAGAGTATCCTTTTAAGATTCATCCATGAAGAAACACAAGCTTCTCAGAAACAATGTGAAAAGGATTTCACCACTAAAATATATTTTTATACCATTTTTCTTGTTAAAATATCTACTGCGTCAATTCTTGATAAAAGGAATAACTTCATAGTATTTGTCAGAAGACGCCATTTCTCTATACCAATAAGAAGCTAGCCTTCACAAAACCTATCGCCAGGACTCTTTCTATTGGTTAGTTTTTACTTTGTTGACCGGGAGAGAAAGGCAAGGGGTATGTCATATATAAACCATTGTGTGTATGTTTGTAAGGCTTATTTATTTTACTAAACATATACATATATAAACATGAATAAAACACGTAGAAACATATAGGACAGACAGTTGACACCAGCCCCGAGGTTGTGTGTAAGTTTAAGGCATCTCCGGGATCCAAACATCTACACCGAGATCCTGCTCACGCACAAGTCAGTCTAACACAGTATAATATAAATCACATCAATATCACTAGTGTGCAGTGATATAAAACATTTAATTGAAATATGTACAAGTAATTAACAGGTGTAATTTAAATAAACCGTGTGTGAAATAACAGCCATCAACATTTCTCTTTCTTCAATTTTATTAATATACCGATTTAATTAGTGCTCGAACACCAAGCTATAAACAGCTGATTAAACGGTATCTTTTCCGTACAGTGATAAGAGGCGCTCGATCACGGAGCTTTATACAACCTATAAATTACCACAGCATTATATCAGAGAATTAATCCGTAGTGTTTCAATCGACGCCCAAAGAGGGGTGATTGATTCCATACTGTAACAATTGACGCCCAAAGAGAAGCGCGATAAATCCATAGTATTACAACATATGAATCATATTATAGTGCCTATATTATTATTATTACATTATATATGTGTGTCTTGCATGTAAAATTAACACAATTTGTACAATTTTACTGAAAATTGGATTCTATTATAAATAACCCTATATAGTTAAAGTCTAATTTCTAGGACGAAGAATATCTAGAATAGTGTTAAGAGAACATTTTAGTTTGTTGACATGTGTTAAGAGAACATTTTAGCTTGTTGACACAGTAGGAAACACTGTACCACCTGAATGATATTAGGGTGCTGATGAAACATCATCTTGTGTACACATGCAATACGGAAAGAGGTAATTAAAGATTGCAATATTGCCGGTGAGTTATGGTCTTGCAGGTTAGTCATAGCTAAGTGGAGAAGGAGGAAAAGGATGGATCTTGCAATGTATCCTGCTATATGCATTCTTTTTAAGGTGTAGTTCCTTGAATTGAAGGGGTTTATTTTTTCCACCATTAACTTTTTCGGTATACATTTGGGAAACGTGTGGGGTTCGTCTACATAAATGGATCAGTGTCCACAAATGTGGTTCAAAACTCATCTCCTTTCTTCTCATCTTTCTATCGGACTGTAAATATTTCTGGACTTTATATGATGGAATTACCAAAGTCTTGTCGTTAATCTTGTGTTTTAAGAATTTTGAAGGAATCCAGTTGTTCGTTACTATAAGATATAGAAGGTGGTTGATTGAACAAACTTATATTGACAAGGCGGTGAGTTCTCTCAGATAAAAGGGTTAAGTCTCTACTCAAGGAAGGGTCATATATGTACACAGAAGTTGACACACTGAATACTATATCACCAGCTTCTTGTTGAAGTGTTTTCGTGACTGACAAAATTATATAATTACTGTAGGATGGGTGTTGTTGCATGGATACCGATCATGTTTTACTAATCAAAACTTTATTACCATTGTGTAGAATTGTCTTCTTTGATGACATGATCACATTAATAATGAAGGAAGATCTCTTTTATCTAATTCTGGAGGGTGGCTGACTGAACATTGGTCTTCTTGATGGCACCGTCGGATCAGATGTAGAGGAAGTGTCTTGATTTCAGATCTCGGAAGGAGGCCGACTGAACTTTGGTCTTCTAGATGACACGGTTGGGCCAGTTGTAGCTGAAGAATCTTCTTGTCCTGATAAGGCGGGAGGCTGACTTACTGACCTATACTTACCATTCCGTTGAATTGTCTTCTTCTTCTCTGCTACACCAGTGGCGGCCATTGATTCTCCTGTAAGAAACTGTTAATCACGAACACGTTGTGTGGATAATGGCAACCCATCGTCTGGGGTGTTAAGGGTGCCCTTTTTTGGCTCACCATCAACTGCAACAAACTGTCATAAGGACAGTATTATATTGAGTAGAAAAGGCTATATACTTGTAGATATACTATGAAGATTGCTATTCTAACGACTAGTTCTCCAAAAAGGTTACAAGTCAGCTACCAAAATGCTAGATAATTTTGCTGACATCTAGGATTATAAGAACAGAATCATATGATTGAAGGTTTTGAAGGACTTTTTGTAAAAAAGTGTAACTCAATTCAAATCTTAACTCCATTATATATCCCTGAATAACCAAACCAGTCACACCTTTTCAATCATAAAGATTTCCTTCTAGGGGAATATAAACTACTCTTTTCTTTATCTTTAATTACACACAAGCCACCTAATAATATTAAGATAAAGTTATCGGATCGCAGGATCGTAACCCCAATATGATTTATTATTTCACTGTAGAATATATCTGACATTTGAAACTGAATATATTAATTTCTAAAGATATGGATTCCATCCATTAAAACCTTGTACAGTTAACCAATTATTAGAATTTTTAATTCAAACGCTTTATAATCTCCCAAACAACAAGGTTTATTTAGTTGCAGATCAATAACTCCCTTAACCTATTGAGTTACAAGATGATTACATTTACAGCTTATTTATCAAACATCTACAAGCAGATTTGATCTATATAGATTCATTAAAGGCATTTGATAAGGTAAAAACCCAACATTCGCAATCAGAAACTTGTACAATCTGGCATTTGTGGAAATCTCTTAGATTGTTTGAGGAGTTACTTAAATAAAAAACAATATGTTATAACATATAGTGGTTTTCAATCTATTTCATTTTCAGTCGCTTATAGAGCGCCAAAATGGTTCCATCTAGGATTACTGATTTTGTACCATTTTTATAAACGACCACGTAATACTTCTTTGTTAAAAATGTCTAATCTACGCTGAGAATTGAAAGTTTACTGTTCAAGTGACTTACTAACTGTTACAATCTGACTTAAACAACATAACATAATGTTGTAAAGATAACAACCTCCTTGTTAACCTGAACAAGTGTTTAATAATGACTTTCTTGAAGAAAAATAGTGTTTTTATAGTTGACTATTACCTAATATCTGACCACTATATAGCTTATGTATTCAGTATTAAAGAGTTAGGTTTTACTTTAGACTCTTAATTTATTTTATCCACACATAAATATTACTGTACACAATCATTAAACAAGTTAAAGTTTGTTAGAAGAAACTCAAAAGACTTTACCGACTCTAAGAGAAAAACCTTTATTTTTTTAATCTCTAATACAAGCAACTCAGAATTTGGTTCAATTATTTAGTCTTCATGCTATAAAAAGTACTCCCTGTTGCTTGAATCATTAAAAAATAAGTTTGTAAAATCATTAGCCTATATAATAATTAAAATATTATATCTTTGCTCTAACTAGAAACCCAGCAAACAGACTTTGATAAGAACTTTCTCCTCAAACTTACAAATGGAGCAATAGACTGTGTTGACCTACTAAAACATATTTAACACTTACTGACCTTTAAATTTATTCTTCTGAGATTGTAAATCCACTAATTACCTGTACAGTTCGTCTTTATCTTGCGTGCCTCGAACATAAAATTTAATAAGCAACAGTGACAAGAGTAACCCTCTAAACACAACACAACATATTGTACAAAAAGTTTTGCAAGAAATTGTAGCTAAAGATGGTGTTGTGTGAACACTAAAGATTGTACAGAATCTTTTTTATACAATGCAATTTTGAAGTCTTAGGGGAACAAGTGATTACAGGGTACCGTTATTTTCCAAAGGGTTTGTGGTTGAAGGAACTTAAGGCAAAAAATACAGATCAATGATAATGAAGGTCCCATTGAGGTATTAATAAGAGCTGATGTAGCTGGAAAGTTAATAACAGGACAAACATGTAGTAACGGTCTTGTTTGTATTAAGACCCTGCTTAGATGAACCATAATGGGCAAAGCAGTTTCCAGTGATTATTCTGCTACAACCAACCTTGTTATCTCTCTCTATAATGAAGATATTTCTGTGGAAAAACTGTGGGAGCTAGATGTACTTGGCATCAGTGATCCTGCCTTGAGAAAAACTAAAGATGAAGCAAAAGCAGCAACATTGGAACATTTCCTACGAACTGTATGTATAAATGAAGAAAACAGGTATGAGGTTCATTTGCCTTAGAAGGACAATCACCCGTTTCTTACATCCATTAAGGTCATGGTTGAGAAAAGGCTACTAAACACCGACAAGAAATTGAAAACCCTTGGACTACGTGGAATTTCTCAGTAGCAAAAGACAAGATTATTGAACTTGATCCAGAGGATGGGAGTTTCAAACACTATATACCTCATCACGCTATAGTGAAGGAAACAAGTGTGACCACACCCGTGTGCCCTGCATTTGATGCCTCAGCAAAGGAGTTTAGAACCCCTTCTCTAAATGATTGTTTGTATTATGGTCCCAACCTAATTGAATTGATCTTGGCTATACTTCATAGATTCAGGAAGAAGAAAATAGGAATTGTTGCAGACAATGAAAAAGCTTTTCTTCAGATAAGTATCCACGAAGAAGATAGTTAAGGAACTATCTCTGTTTTGTGTGGTGGAATGAAACTGAGCACATCTATGAGATCTTCAGAAATGCAAGAGTGGTATTTGGCTTAACCTGTAGTCCCTTCCTCTTGGTGGCAGTTTTGGAATATCATTTGAGGAAATATTTACAAAAAACCCGTTTCAATCCCCTCATCATTAAGAGACTTCTACAGAGCTTCTATGTAGACAACGTTGTCACGAGCAATGACGGTGAATTAGATGTAGATCAGTTTATCCAACAATCTAGTGAGGTCTTAAATAAAGGCAGATTTAATTTGAGAGGATGGCAATTCACACAAGATGAGGGAAAATATACACCCCTCTCTTATGTGTTAGGAATGTTGTGGAATCGGCAAGATGATATGTTGTTTCTGGAATTTGGACTAGTTGAATAGGTGTAATGTAGGAGAAGTAACAACAAGGACAATTTTGTCTTTTGCGCAAATAATTTTCGATCCTGTGGGAGTGACCTGCCCTGTTACTCTATGTGCAAAACTGTTGATTAAGGGGACATTGAAGACTCACATTTGATGGGATACAGCGGTAGATGAAAAATCTAAAGCCTAGTTTCTCACCTGAGTAAAGGATCTGCTTCTACTGGTGGAAATCGAGATTCCTTGTTGGTTTGGAAGAAGTGATCGTGTATAAATTTATGTCTTCTGTGACGTCAGTCAACATGCTTATGCGGCAGTTGTTTTCATTAGATGTGAATCCAGTGATCATCACACAAGTGTGAAGTTATGTGAAGCAAGATTGCGCGTAGCCCCCTTCAAAGAAAGAACTATCCCTAGATTAGAATTGTTAACAGCTATATTTGGTATGAGGTTGCTAAAGGATGAGCAGGAATATACTTGTTTGAAGATTCTTGATGTTTTTTATGGTCGGATTCTTCTACAGTGCTGGATTGGATTTGTAGGAATAATAAGTGGTCTGTTTTTGTAAGAAATTGGGTGAATGAGATCAGGAACTTGACCGATCCCAGTCGTTGGAGACATTCCAGGTTCAATGAACCCAGCTGATTTGCAATCACGTGTATGTTCTGTTTCTCAGCTAGTGGATTTCCAATGGTGGGAGGGACCTGCCTGGTTACACTAATCACCAAACTGTTGGCCTTGAGCAGAACCTGTGTATGACAAAAAAGACATATCTGAGGAGATGAAGAAAGCTCCAGTGAACTCTCTAACTATAGTCGACGAAACTTCACTGTGATATGCAAGATGTTTCTCCAGTTATCGTAGAATAGTTTGTCTAATTGAATGGATTATTCGTTTCTGGAAGAATTGTCTAGGATGAGAGAAGATTTCACATGCAAATCTGGAAGCTAGTGAGCTAGAGAACGCTGAAATTAGACTTATTAGTTTCATTCAAAAGGAAAGTTTCCATGTGCCATCTGATAAACGATTATACTCGCCAAGTCCTTTTGTGGAAGACGGTCTCCTCAGATTTAAAACAAGACAATTCCTTAAAGAAGATTTGAAGCTGTTCAGATTCCCTATGATTCTCCCAGTGCACCATGTTGTTGTTTCCCTTATCATGGAAGAGCATATGAAACAAAATCACATCAGAGTGCAACCTCTTCTTAATCACCTAATATAATGTTTATGGATTATTGGTGGAAGAAGAACTGTGAAAGAAGTTATGCCATTGTGTCAAATACCGGAGGCATGAGGAAAAACATGTGGAGGTAGCTCCAGCTCCTTTACCCCTCAACCGCATAAGAGAGGCATCTGCGTTTGAAGTAATAGGGGTTGACTTGGCGGGTCCTCTGTTTCTGAGAGATGAGTGTAAACCACGGATTGTAGCTTTCACTTGTGCTGTCTACCACGCAGTACATCTGGAGTTAATACTTCTCTCTCCAACGAAGCTTTCCTTCAAGTTTCCCAGTGTTTTGAAGCTCGAAGAGGGCATCCTTCTGATATTTACTTTGACAATGGCACCAACTTCACTGGTGCCAATAACACTTTTCTAACACTTGATTGGGAAAAGATTTCTAAACATAGCTCAGTTGAACGTATCACTTGGATATTTAACCCCCCTAGTGCTCCATGGTGGGGAGGCTTCTGGGAAAGGTTAATAGGAGTAATAAAACAACTTTTGAAGCAAGACTTAGGCAAGGCTTGCCTAACTTCCCAAGAAATGCTTACTCTTCTCTACAGTATAGGAGCTGCCATTAACTCTAGACCACTGGCATACCTGGCAGAAGATTGTGACGATATAAGTCCTCTCACTCCGGCTTGTTTCCCACAAGAAATAAAGGAAATTGGAGTTTCAGAATGTGATGTCTTGGATGCTAAAAGTCTGAACCGACAAAACCGTCATTTGCTCAAACTAAGAAATGAATTAAAGAAGAGATTTCAGCATGAGTATCTGGGATTTTTAGCACTTAGTAAACGGAACAAGTCCACTAATTTGTTTAAGATTGGTGATGCAATCTTAGTTGGATCAGACGGTTCCAAAAGGATGGAATGGCCCCTAGGAAAGATTGTGGAGTTGTTTCCTGGATTTGATAGCATAACAAGACTCACAAGAATCGTGACTACTAAAGGTGTAATTCTGAGCCCCATACAATGACTATACCCACTAGAGGTTCCTGATGATAGATGTGGAACACTGAGGACTCTGTTAGAGGAAAAGAGAGTAGCTTCTTTGAAAGATCCTTCTAGAAATTAAATACAGCCCCCAAAGACCACACGTTCTAACAGAAGAGCCAACGTTCCCTCTAGATATACCAATTAGTTGAGGATATCCATCCTCAATGGTGGGAGGATGTTAGAAACAAAACTCAAGTTGGCATTGGAAAACATTGTTTTGCATTGCTTAGAATTTTGAAAACAATATTGAGATTTTTACTGTTGAAATGGTAGATTGTATTAAATTTGAAGATTTGAGAGAAAATAGTATAGTGATATTATTGTCATGCACATGCTAAATATATTTGAAATATTGATAAACAAATAGTAAATGCTAAATTTTCACTTTCAACACTGTAGATAATTAGCCTATTCAGAAGTAATCTATAAGTCTGTATATTATTATAGGTGAAAACATGAAAAATCCTATCATGGTTTTATAAATTTTAAATTTTTTGGGAAGCTGACAAACTAGGCCTAGCTTATATTAATATCAAGTTGTTTTCAAGCATGTAAAAGTATTGCCAGATAAATACATAGGCCTATAGGAATTCCAAAATAAATTACTTAAGTTACAAGTACATCTCTTGTTTTGAAACATTTTTCCGGAATGATTGACTGCTGAATAAACAAAGAAATTACAGCAACGCACCAAAAGGAGCGCGATGTATGCAGGGATACCAGTGAGCATGTCAAACATTTTTGCGTATGTAGAGGAATTGTTATATATATATAGCCCTCCGCACTAGATTGGACTACCGATGACAGTGAGATTGAGGTTCGATTCCAGTTTGGTGCATTTACGGTGATTTTTTCTTAAACGTTTTCAACTCTCATTCCAAACAAATATGGGTGCACTTCCTCTAAAATCAACCATCTTCATCCTTAACACATTGGCGTAGTTGGCATAAATTCGTAAAATCCGAACGGGCAGTAGACGAGGTGCTAAAAAAAACTAGGCTGGGAGTAGATACGAATACTATCACTGTGACAAAAAGGAACAGGTCCAGTGGAGAAGCAGTAAAAGATTGCTCCTGCTCCACTAAAGGAGCAGTTTTCCCCATCCCTATTTAATATACACAATGTTAATTAAACATATAGGAGGTGTCTGATGACAAAGGACGTTTCAGCAGAAAAATTCCATATTAAATTGGCTGCTGACGTATTTTTTTAAACTGACCAATTGATGGTTGTTTGAAAATACAATACCCTTTCGGCCAATAAGGCACCTTATTTTATTTAGGCCAATAAGAAACGTTATTAGAAGTATGTTTGAGTTCATTTGAAAAATCATTCATGCTATCGTGTGTTACGCCCTTTCTGTTACCTTATAATAATAGGCCACTACAAATACTACAAGGAAGGGAGGGAGTAAGCTAACATACAAATTAATCGAAAAAAAGCATTAGCCAGAGTTAAAAGGGAGAATAATAGTTTATTGAAAAATATGACAACAATAATTCACGTGGCCTTAAGGGTCAACCTATAGCTGTAGTTGGAAAACATTGTGCAATATATATAGTTTAAATGAGAAACAAAAGAATAACAGGATAAGTCAATTTGACTATGTTTACTTTAAAAAAGTAAAAGAAAACAAATAATAATCTTTTCACAAAATTATGAACAATAAATAGCTTTATGAGCTCTTATTATTAAGAAAATGTCTGAGCTTCTAAAGAGAAAAATATACATATTAACTGAAAAGGTTATGTTACAACAAACATTACATTTTAAACAAACTCCGAGTTCTACTTCCGACCGTAAGTCGAATATCTCGCGGGACTACTTGAAACAGCATCATCAAAGTCTTTTAGTAAATCTCGGCATAAATGACAACCAACAATGGTTACTGAATTAATATTCATTTTAGAAGACTTCGCAAAATTTTAAGTTAAATATAAGACAAACAGCAAAATTTACGTTACATAGATATTTGAAAACAAAAGAATGAATTTAAATTATTTAAATTTAAATTTAAATGTTCCTCAACAAAACTTAGTTGTGTACAAACAGCAATTATAAAATATTTACAATTGAATTAAAGAAGCAAGCGCCCAAGAAGTGACACCAAAATAATAGATTTTGAAAGAAAAGGTTATCTATATGAATACTCATATTTCAACCAAAAATTACAAGTCTATCTCTGAAAAAAAATTTTATAGTCCTAATTTATATGATCTATAGCTTCAATATTTAAATAAGAATAACGAAGATTTACACATTTGTACAACTTCCCTAATAGAGTCCATTTTCAGGAATAATCGTTTCCTGACGATATTAAATATTAACAGTTCCTACACCCATGGTGGTGCCGGTTTTAATAGTCCAGCCTTGGTGGTGCCGATATCAATAGTCAACGTTATCTTCAGTACCGCCATGTTATATAGCGTCTCGTTGTCAAGGGAAACAAAGGTGGAAGAAGTTCAAACTAGCCGGTGAAGTCACGTTGGTGTAGTGCTGGGACACGCACACCAATTCTCTACCCGCTCTCTGATTGGTCATCGCTTCTTCATCAAGATCACCCCAGGTTTGTTGATAGTGATCTTTTTAACTGGAGTCGTTGATAGCACAGGTGATCAGGCGATGATTTGGTGGTTGGTTTCACTCTCCGCAAGAGGGCAGGTTAGTCAGAGCCCCGGTAGTCACTTATCATACACTTATAACCAGACAGACCGGAACATCATCTGTTGAGCTACCACGTCAGGTTTACCCCACTCGTCGAATTAGCACGTGTTGAAGTTAGGCCAGGCTTGAAGGGTGTGCTAGCCAGAAGATTCAGAGGGTAAGTACATGGGCAGTTTATATAGAAGAGAGTTGATAGTGTATTATGATGTTTGTATATAGCTTGAAACTACATGGAACTAGAATAGAGAAGAGTTCTATTCCAGGAGGTATAGGTAAATGTTGACGTTCTTCGGAGTGGGTAGTATGAATCGAAAGAGAATTTATGCTTGTAGGTTAACGTGGGGTGGGGTTGCTTTATTGTAGCGTACTAAACTAGTACCGTTACACGTGGTCCGCCATTTCTATATATCAGTTGCAAAATAAGCTTCTATTATATTTCTTCTAGAGATCTTATTTAACCGAACTATTGTTTAAATAATTAGTTCTGTCAAGTTGACTTGTAAGAACAGTACTAAATCTATGACGAGTACAACTGGGCGTAATTTGGGATCAGATTGAACCATTGATCTCTATAATATAACTGGATGGCCATTTACATACACATTCCAAGGAAAAAAGCATGATGCTCAAGTTTATCGTCTTCTACACTGAGGGGCTTGGGAGAGAGGTGGGAGTTTCAGGGGACACAGAATTAACTATTTATTCCAATGTTCTTATGCGAAAACATGTACCTGTTGAATAAAAGTGTTATTGTTTGAAAATAGTGAAGTATTATACCACATTTTCCTGAAGAAACATTTATATTAAAGGATATAAAATCCAGTTTTGCAGGTACAAATATGTACAAATATGAATAAAACCTTACATAATTAGATATGTAGCTATCATCAATGTTGTTTACAGTCTGCCACGACTACACTTATATTTAATGTTGGTTCTTAGCTTAATATTGGTTTCAGAAACAAAATTATATTGAAAATTCGATAAATATTGTGAACAAGGCATCTTAAAACTTGATTACATTTTTTTGAATGACAAACTTTGTATAGTTGCCATACATTAAATCTATCACTTAGGTTATAGTTTTGTGGAAAGTATAATTAAAATACTTTTTTTCAAGTTGGCTCATATTTTTCAGAAACCATATTATGTTGAAAATTCGATAACTTAAATGAAACAAGTTAGTTAAAAACATTTGTTTGAATGCGATAATTTGTGTAGAAGTCTTACGTTCAAATAATAATCTAGTTTATAAGCTTGTAGGAAGTACAGTATCTACTAAACCCTGATTTTAGTAATAATCCCAATCTGTAAGGCGATATTTCATACCAGAATACTATTTTATATATAATATATATATATTATATTTTATATATAATATATATATACATAAATAATATAGATATAAATATGTAGCATCCTAAAGGGGAGGATGCTCAAAAAATACAAAAGTCAATAAAAAAAAGGGGTACAATAGGAGCGAGTGCTGTGGAGTTCAAGGCTTTGAATGTTTTACCCAAAAAATTCCAATACCGAAGCTCGCCACTCTCACACCTGTTGCTGAGTTTACCAAAAGGGGCCGTCTACCTCAATAAAGCAGTAAGAGACTGCAACCTGCCTATTAGT